>JAUMJK010001636.1:0-35861 GCA_033558105.1 Coccyzus lansbergi | reverse complement strand
CCTGTGCGCATAGAATCACAGAACAACCAGGTCGGAAGGGACCCGTCGGATCTTCTAGTCCAACCATGCCTATCAAACACTAAACCAAGTCCCTCAAGACCTCATCCACCCGTCCCTTAAACACCTCCAGGGAAGGGGAATCAACCCCCTCCCTGGGCAGCCTATTCCAATGCCCAATGACCCTTTCTGTGAAAAACCTCCTCCTAATCTCCAGCCTAAATCTCCCCTGGTGGAGCTTGAGGCCATTCCCTCTTGTCCTGTCCCCTGTCACTTGGAGAAGAGCCCAGCTCCCTCCTCTCTACAATCTCCTTTCAGGTAGTTGAAGAGAGCAATGAGGTCTCCTCTCAGCCTCCTCTTCTCCAGGATAAACAACCCCAGCTCTCTCAGCCGCTCCTCATAAGTTCTGTTCTCCAGCCCCTTCACCAGCTTCGTTGCTCTTCTCTGGACTCGCTCCAGAGCCTCAACATCCTTCTTGTGCTGAGGGGCTCAGAACTGGACACAGTATTCAAGGAGCGGCCTCACCAGTGCTGGTCACACCATTTCTGATCCAAGCCAAGATGCCATTGGCCTTCTTGGCCACCTGGGCACACTGCTGGCTCATGTTCAGTCGCTGTCGACCAACATCCCCAGGTCCCTCTCCTCCTGGCAGTTTTCCAGCCAGGCTTCTCCCAGTCTGTAGGTCTGCATAGGGGCACCAAGTGCAGGACCCGGCATTTGGCCGTGTTAAACCTCATCCCATTGGACACTGCCCAGCGCTCCAGCCTGTTTAGGTCCCTAAACGTGCACGCGCAGGTCCCCTCTGCCGCAGGGGGTGGGGCGATCTCTGCGCATGCGCTTTCCTTCCCGCTGGCGCGAGGGCCTGTGTCTGCGCATGCGCCTTTCCTTCTCCACCCTCCCCCCCCCCCCCCCCCTTCCCCGGCGCAGTCGCAGCGCTGCGCGCGGGCCAAGATGGCGGCGGCGTGTTCCTCGCGCTGGTTCGGGGCGGCCGCCAGGAGCCGCGGGGTCGGGGGAGCTGGGGGGCGCCTGCCGCTCGTCTGGCTCGTCCGGGGGCTCAGCCTCCCGCCGCACCACGCCACCCCGCGCCGCCTTCTCCTGCTGCCGCTCTGCGCCGCGGGTGAGCAGGGGCCGGGGGTGAGGCGAAGGGCTAGGGGGTGGTGTGGGGGCTGAGTTTAGGGGGATGAAGGGAGTGGCTGACTCTGGTCTGAGGGGCAGGAGTGTGGACGAGTGGTCTGGCGGTCGTCGTGAGGGGCTGTGGGGGTGGTTCTCGGGTTCTGAGGGGAGCAGGAGCCGGTGTCTGTGGTGAGGGGGGGCGAGGAGGAGTGTGGGGCTGGTGAGGGGGCCGAGGAGAGGCTGGGGTTCGGCACAGGGGTAGGGGAGGGCAATGCAGGGTCTGAGGACGGGGGGGAGGGGAGGACGGGGCGTTTGGGGGCCTGGCGAGGGACGTGAGGGGCCTGGGGCTTTGAGGGTGGTGAGAGGCTGCGGTTTGGTGCAGGGGCTGGGGGGGAGTGATGAGGTATTGGAGGGAGGGGGTGGTGAGCGGGCTAGGGCAGGAGTTGGGGGGCAGGAGTGTGAGGTAGAGATGTGAAGTTGGTGGTGAGGGGCCGGATGGGGAGGTTCTGGTGTTTAGGGGGAGCAGGGGTGCTAGTTGCAGACACGGGAGATGATGATGTGGCAGCTATAGGGAAAGGATAGGGGATGGGAGTCAGTGTGGGGCCAGACCCCCGCCTCTCACCCCCCAGCTTGACACTCTCCGTGACCCCTGTGCCCTCCCATCCCACAGGACCGAGGCGAGTTGTCGCTGCCTTCCACAGCAGTAGCAGGGCCCACACTAAGGAGGACTATTACCAGGTGCTGGGGGTGCCTCGCTCTGCCACCCAGAAGGAGATCAAGAAGGCCTATTACCAGGCATGTCAGTGGGGAGCAGGGCCTGGGGTCACCATGTTCAGACCCACTTCAGTCAAGGGGAGGGAGAAGCGAGGAGGCTTGCTGCAGCAGGCTGTGAATCCCAAAAGCAAATTCTGCCTGTGCTGTTGTCTCGGAGCTCTTTCAAGAAGGTCCAGAGGTTGCTGAGAGACTTGGGAGCAACTCCTGTATTTCATTATAGGATCACAAAATGTTTTGGGTTGGAAGGGACCTTAAAGCCCAGCCCATCCTATTCCAACCCCCCTGCCCATGGCAGGGACACCTCTCACTGGATCAGGGGCTCCAAGCCCCATCCAGCCTGGCCTTGAACCCCTCCAGGGATGGGGCAGCCACCGCTTCTCTGGGCAACCTCAGCAGGGCCTCCCCACCATCTCAGGAAAACGTTTCTTCCTAGGATCTAGCCTAAATCTCTTCTTTGTTAATTAAAGGCATCACAGGCACTGTTAAAAAGCTTTTCCCTATCTTTCTTATCAGCCCCCTTCCAAGTATCGAAAGGCCCCAGTAAGTTCTTTTAGGCGCCTTTTCCTCTTCAGGCTCAACAATCCCAACTCTCTCAGCCTTTCTTCACAGAGGAGGTGTTTTGGGTCTTTGATAATTTTTGTGGCCTCTGGACTCGCTCTAATAGCTCCATGTCGTCCCTTTGCTGAGCACTCCAGAACTGGACACGGCTCCAGGTGGGGTCTCAGCAGAGAGGAACAGAGGGGTAGAATCCCTTCCTAAGCCCTGCTGGTCCCACTGCTCTGGATGCAGCCCAGGACATGATTGATTTCTGGGCTGTGAGCGCACATTGATGGCTCATAGAATCACCAGGTTGGAAAAGACCCATTGGATCATCGAGTCCAACCATTCCCATCAATCACTAAACCATGTCTCTCAGCACCTGGTTCACCCGTCCCTTAAACCTCTCCAGGGAAGGTGAATCAACCCCCTCCCTGGGCAGCTTCTGACAGTGCCTAGTGACCCTTTCTGTGAAAATTTTTTTCCTAATGTCCAGCTTAAATCTGCCCTGGTGGAACTTGAGGCCATTCCCTCTTGTCCTGTCCCTTGGGAGAAGAGCCCAGCTCCCTACTCTCCACAACCTCCTTTCAGGGAGCTGGAGAGAGCAATGAGGTCTCCTCTCAGCCTCCTCTTCTCCAGGATAAACACCCCCAGCTCTCTCAGACGTTCCTCATCAGGCCTGTTCTCCAACCCCTTCCCCAGCTTCGTTGCTCTTCTCTGGACTCGCTCCAGAGCCTCAAAATCCTTCTTGTGCTGAGGGACCCACAACTGAACATAGGATTCGAGGAGCGGTCTCACCAGTGCCGAGTCCAGAGGGAGAATAACCTCCCTGGACCTGTTGATCTTATCCCCCAGAGCTCCAGGTCCTTTTCCACAGGGCTGAATACTGGAATGGTAAAGGGAAGCCATGGCTTTGGGTTCCCTAAAATACAGTGAGTGTCTACCAAGCTTTGCCTGATGTGTTTTTCCTGCCATGTGAGCCACGCTAAGGTAAATTACTCTTATCCATCTCTAATAGTTCATTTTTTCTTGTTTAGCTGGCAAAGAAGTATCACCCTGACACAAACAAGGATGACCCTAAGGCCAAAGAGAAGTTTGCTCAGCTGGCAGAAGCCTATGAGGTAATGTGTGGGATTTGGTTGCTGTGAAAAGGAGGAAGGGTTGGAGGGTAGATGGGATGAAGCATTTCTTGTGTGTTTCCTGTAAAACCATGGCTGCTTTTTTGATGTCTTGTGCTTTAGCCTTGAGTGGCTGTGTCGCAGTGGGATCTCCAGGAAAGGGCTTGGCCCAAAGACCTGATTTAGCTGGACTCATCAGTGGCTCTTACAGTTTGTGCTCTTTTTTCACTATGGTCACTGCAGTGATTATTGAGTAGCTTAAATAAACCATCAAACCCCTGCTCACAGCCAGGAGCTGTTTGGGGTGGAGGGGCTGCACCCAGCCCTGCTTCTTCCTGCTCTTCAGCTCGTTCAGAAATCCACTTGGGCTGGTGTTTGCTCTGGGGGTTTCCAGGTTTAACCCAGTGTTCTTGATCACCAGCTTTTTTGACTGACTATAGCATGATTTATTCTTGCTTATAAAAAATTACTAAGATGTTGTCATTTTTCTGATAACGAGCTGAGAGGCACATGGGAGAAAACGGCTTTTCAGTAATCCCCTTGCTGCTGAGAGCTGGGATGATGACAAGAAGTTTGGCGAAGTTTCCAGTAATGCCTGGAATTCTCCTGCTCTGCAGAATAAGTTACTTGGGATCTGCAGTGTCCTGATGGCAATCGTTCTTTTGCCTCCAAGGTATTAAGTGACGAAGTGAAGCGAAAACAGTACGATGCGTACGGCACGGCGAGTTTCGAGCCTGGCGCGACCGGTGCTGGTGCTGGGCGGCAGTACTGGAGCAGCGGTCCCTCCATTGACCCCGAGGAGCTCTTCAGAAAAATCTTCGGAGAGTTTTCGGGATCCCCTTTTGGGGATTTTCAGAGCGTCTTTGACCAGCCGCAGGAGGTATGAAGCACATTTATTTTCTGAGTAATGAAAAGAAAACAAGAAAGAGGAACCGCAAAAGTCTGAGAGGGACACTAGTCTGGCACAGTGTACTCCGGGACTGAGCTTGAGGGAAGAAATTGCTTCTAGGAATGTCAGCAGGCGAGTGTCGCATGGTGTAGGTGGGAGAACTGTATAGACACTTCCTCCAAGCTCCTGACAGGGTATCTTTTCTGGCTTTGGTTCCTTCACCTGGTGTTTACTTACACCACTTGCTACCGCCAAGCTGCTCCATCACTGGAGGCCTCTTTTTTCTGTGCTGTGCATTTATTTACACATATTTGCTTTGATCCGTAATGTTGAAAACCACAAAGTACCTTTTGACTATAAAACAAGCCTTTCGGCATGAAGTTTGGCTGCTTAATTGGCTTAACTTTGCAACTTAATTGGCTTGACTTTGCAGGGGAGCCCATAAAACACGGCCAGTCTTGTTCTTTGCTGTGCAGCTAAATGCTCTCTCGGGTACTGACAGTGTTTGTTCCTGTGCTGCCTTCAGAAACATTTGCTTTTTGGTGCTTCTGGCTTTACTAAAACTGACATTTTTATTGTAAAGAGTATTTCTTATTCTGTTTGAATTCCCTTTGGTAAGTAACGAGTTTACTCAGGAAGAGCAGATGTTGTCATTGAGATTGAAAGCTTTCACTCTTGCCTTTTGCTGCATTCATAGAATCATAGAATTATAGAACAACCAGGTTAGAAGAGACCCACTGGATCATCAAGTCCAACCATTCCTATCAAACACTAAACCATGTCCCTCAGCACCTCGTCCACCTGTCCCTTAAACCCCTCCAGGGAAGGTGACTCAACCCCCTCCCTGGGCAGCCTCTGCCACTGCCCAATGACCCTTTCTGGGAAAAATTTTTTCCTAATGCCCAGCCTGAACCTCCCCTGGCAGAGCTTGAGGTGATTCCCTCTTGTCCTGTTCCCTGTCACTTGGGAGAAGAGGCCATTACTCTCCTCTCTATAACTTCCTTTCAGGTAGTTAATTCCCATGAAACAAATCCTTAAGAAATATTCAGGGTTTTCCTGGAGCAGGAAAATGCTTGATTTCTGTTTTTGCTTTTCTATTCTTAAGTCTCACTTCTGCTACACAGCTGCTTGTGAGACTAGTGTACATCATTCCTGCAATATCCTTTTGTACCCCTTTCTAATCCCAAGGCAGGTTACTGCTTTCTCAAGTGAGGCAGAACCCTTCTGTGTGAATTGTGCATCCCTCCATTTCCACCCCCTCTGTTACCTGGATGTGTTTAAGCGTTGTTTGCTATTTGGCCTAAGCCAGTTTCCCTCTGCTCGAGGCTGTGGCCTGACACCCGTGTTCTCTGACAGTACATCATGGAGCTGACATTCACCCAGGCCGCAAAAGGGGTTAACAAGGAGATTGTGGTGAACATCAACGACTCCTGTGAGCGATGTGATGGTAAAGGACACGAACCTGGCACCAAGGCGCAGCGTTGTCACTACTGCAACGGCACTGGCATGGTAAGAGCTTTCAGAGACACGGGTTCTGCTGTGATTTTCCTCACTGGGGCTAGCCAGGCCCTTCCACAGGGAAGAATTCCCAGTACAGTCATTGAGTTATCTTGGATTAATGTGGACTTGATGTTAATAGGCGGTAGAAGGATTTTATTTGTGTTGAAGACACGCTCTACCCTTCGGTGTGAGATCATCTGGTATTATCCAGCAAATATCCGTCTGGTTTGATCCAGCAAACCATATTCATGTAACACAACTGTTCTGCGATTACTTGGGCATTGAATGAGATACCTTGAATTGAAGGGGGAAGGAGGAGGCAGGTGATGATTGCTTAAGAGGGGAATAATGGAATAGGGAAATGCACATTATTTGTAGTAATGATCGAGCCTCACACTTTAGATTTACACGTATGTAAATGGGTACCAGCTGTTGGTCTGTGACCAGAGTATCTTCCTGCGCAGAATAGATGTGGTAGGCCAGAGGAAACTGTGAGCAATTCCCACTCTCTCCTTGTGTGCTTCAGTCTGGGGGCTGGTTTTCACAGTTTAGTCCGTGACTCAATCTCCATAATGTTTTCCTGGACATGGACGATAATTCATGCAAGTGGATCATCCCTGGGTTTCTCAAAATACAGACATTTGTAGTTCCTTGTGAAACAGCACTGTATTGAGCGTTGTTCCTGCTTGCGTGTTAGATCCTAGAGATGTAGCTCTGTGTTTCCCTCCTCCTCACCAGGAGATGCTTGCTCATAGTGGTGGCTTTCAGTGGAAACCGAAATACAGTGGCGCCTGAACCTGATCCAGCTTTTCAGGAGCAGGATCCTCTTTGGATTTCTGAGCCAGATTTCTGCTCCACCCCTGGCTAAAGGATATTGTTGGGTTGTGTGTGCCAGCAGAAGGACTCGGATATGCCATACCAGTCACTGGCAGTGATTTGTGGAAGTGAAAAGTACCACCTTGGTACTAAATATTTGTATGGTCTGTGTTCTCTTCCCTAGGAGACGATAAATACTGGCCCGTTTGTCATGCGATCTACGTGCCGCCGGTGTGGTGGGCGCGGCACCATCATAACCACGCCGTGTGTGATGTGCCGAGGGACGGGGCAAACCAAGCAGAAGAAGACAGTGATGGTACCTGTGCCAGCTGGTTAGTGGCCTGCTGCTCTGCTGCTTTTTTAAAGACCTACAGTTGGTTGCTTCCGCTCAGCCAGTAGCCAGGGCCTTGCCTTCAAAGCATGGCTGGTCCCTGCCAGGTACCCACGTGGGAGCAGCGTGAGGTGTTTTGCTGCAGAGAAGTTGTAAGAAGAAAGCAGGTTGATAGCTTGGCTGTTGAAAGGGCTCGTAATAAGATGAACTTTCTGGCCACGGATATAAATCATAGTGTGAATCATAGGAGGAGGCTTAGAGGAGACCTTATTGCTCTCTATAATTAACTGAGGGGGGGTTGTAGAGAGGAGGGTACTGGCTTCTTCTCCCAGGTGACGGGACAGGATGAGAGGGAATGGCCTCAAGCTACACCAGGGGAGATTTAGGCTGGACATTAGGAAAAAATATTTCACAGAAAGGGTCATTGGGCATTGGAATAGGCTGCCCAGGGAGGTGGTTGATTCACCTTCCCTGGAGGTGTTTAAGGGACGGGTGGGCGAGGTGCTGAGGTACATGGTTTAATATTTGATAGGAATGGTTGGACTGGATGATCTGTTGGGTCTCTTCCAATCTGGTGACTCTGTGATTCTATAGCATGAAAGATTGTCCTGAGTTAGAAGGGACCCCCAAGTATCATCGAGTCCAACTCCTGTCCCTGCGCAGCACAACCCCAACGTTCACACCGTGGGGCTGAGGGCCTTGGCCCAAAGCCTGTGGAATATTGTCAGGCTCGACACCATGACTGCTTCCCTGGGAGCTGTTCCAAGACTCTACCACCCTCAGAACCTTCTCCGGATGTCCAACCTAACCTTGGACATGGTTTAGTGTTTGATAGGAATGGTTGGACTCGATGATCCGATGGGTCTCTTCCAACCTGGTGATTCTGATTCTATGATTCTAACCCTAAATGTTTTGCCCTTCCTGAGCTAAGGCTCTGCATAGGTTGTTCCAGGCAGCTTTAGAAGAGTGCAATTCTTAAAGGTTTTATTACCTTGGGTATTTTGTTTGTCTTTGACAAAGCTTGGGGAGAGGGTGGGAATCTCAAAAGCCTTAGCTTGGCTCAGAAGGGTGGGCTGATGGCCTTCCTGACCAGAGAGGACAAAATGAGTGGTGGAACTGAAGTTTGATGTCTCTGAAACTGCCCTGGGAGTGTAGCCTGTAGTTCTGCAGCTTGTGGGGGCTACCCAGTGTTCCTTAGTCTGATGCGTTTCCCACAGGAATTGTGTAGGGATTGAAGCAAGGAGCCTGCCTGGGGCACAGCAGTCACCTCTGAGGTATAAACATGTGGCAACACCTCCTTCCTCTGGTCACAGCTCCTGGGATCCTGTGGAGAGCATTACCGTGCTGCCTGCTGGTTCCTCGTGTCCCTGACTATGCAGGCACGGCTCTGGGGGCAGGCTCTGGGGATGGCAAGAATTACAGGAGTTCAAACAACACATGGATTATAACAGTAACACTCCCTATTTCTTTTCTGGTTGCAGGTGTTGAGGATGGGCAGACAGTTCGGATGCCCGTGGGGAAGAAAGAAATTTTCATTACGTTCAGGGTATGTATTTGTTATATTGTTTTCTGGTTTCAGTGTTTCAGTTGGTTGCTCATTCCGTTGGTTGAATGGGGGATGGAGGAGGAAGAACAAGTGATCCCTTGGAACACCCCAGGGTAACTCAATCCACGTGGATTGTCTGGGAGAGCAGATCTGCATTGTAACAAGGGCTGTAATGCTGTTTGCTCATGAAGAGTGGTGCTGCTTGATCTGAGATGAGGCCCTTACGATAACAGGCATCAAAACTCAGAGTAGGTTCTTAGAATCACAGAATCACCAGGTTGGAAGAGACCCACCAGATCATCGAGTCCAACCATTCCTATCAAACACTAAACCGTGTCCCTCAGCACCTCATCCACCCGCACCTTAAACCCCTCCAGGGAAGGTGAGTCAACCACCTCCCTGGGCAGCTTCTGCCACTGCCCAATGACCCTTTCAGTGAAGAATTTTTTCCTTATGTCGAGTCTGAACCTCCCCTGGTAGAGCCTGAGGCCATTCCCTCTCGTCCTGTCCCTTGGGAGAAGAACCCAGCTCCCTCCTCTCCACAACCTCCGCTCAGGTAGTTGTAGAGAGCAATGAGGTCTCCCCTCAGCCTCCTTTTCTCCAGGATAAACACCTCCAGCTCTCTCAGACGTTCCTCATCAGGCCTGTTCTCCAGCCCCTTCACCAGCTTCATTGCTCTTCTCTGGACTCACTCCAGAGCCTCAACATCCTTCTTGTGGTGAGAGGCCTTCTGGATGCCTTGAGTCTTTGACTGGGAAATGTGAAGGAGCTGCCTGCCTGCTGGAGCACAACAGGAATGCCCATGAGAGGCTGGCTGGCCAACCCTCCCTCTGCAGATACATGTTACGTGCTGTTCTGCTCATGTTCCGTGCCTGAGGCCCTCTTCCCCTGTTGATATTCCTGTCGTATGCATCTCTGTCAAGGAGAAAATCCTCTTTCAGTGCCTGTTTTGTGGTGCAGGAAGATGTAATTTTCTTCCACCGTGAAGGTGCTGGCCTTCACCTTCTGTTCTGGCTTTCGTCTCTTCAGAGGGGAAGGCAGCGTCTGCTCTGGCTCCGCAGAGTCACACTGGGTGGTAACTAACCAGGATTAATGGAGGGAGTCGCTGAGCTAGGACACAGGCACCCTCGAAGCCTCTGGCTAATGATGGTTGTGTCAGAGCTGTGTTTGTCTTGAACACAGAACGTTAACTTGGGCTTCTCATCCGAGTGCTTTGTGGGAGAACTGAGAACTTTCAAAACAGTGTAAAATGAGAACTTCCCAGCGTTGTGCTCAATTCTTTTTGGAACTGCCTGCCTTTTAGGTGCAAAAAAGTTCTGTGTTCAGAAGAAATGGAGCAGACATCCATTCAGACCTCCTTATTTCAGTAGCACAGGCTGTTCTGGGAGGCACAGCCCGGTGTCAAGGCTTGTACGAGACAATCAATATCGCAGTGAGTACCACTACGTGGGAGAGCTTGGTATGGATGGGTATGGGATGGCAGAGGCTTCTCCTCTGCCACGTAAAGTGATGTGGGACAGCAGAGGCTTCTTCTTTGCTAAAAAGATGGCACAAATCTCCTGAGTCTGCTCGTATCGCATTGCAGATCCCTTCAGGGTGGAGCGTTGGGTGGTCTGGGTCACTTCTCTTCCTTATGGCTCTGTAGGGACACGGAGAGGAAGGGCCAGGTACATTGCTGGCTGATCCCTCTGAGGTTTATAGACTGTGAGGTTCTAGTCTTCTTTCAAAAGCTTTTCCATCATTTCTCGTGTAGCTTCTGAGTCTTTCCAGGTGCATGAGTATACCAGATCTCTCCCATAATACTCTGAAGCTTGCTGGAGAAATAGTTAATTTTTATACTCATGTAATTACTTTAAAATATCAAAACTAGAATAATAAACATGACTCCTCTGTGTTCATAGATACCCCCTGGCATCCAGCCTGACCAGCGCATTCGAATGAGTGGCAAAGGCATTCCCAGGGTTAACAGTTACGGCTACGGAGATCATTACATTCACATAAAGATAAAAGTTCCTCAGTAAGTACTGCTGATGCGAGTTCCTGGGAAACCAGCAAAAGTGTTGTTCAGAAAAATCTTATGAACTGCTTTATTGATTTCTCACTCTGCTTTTTATTCTAACATGAGGTACTTTTATTTAAAATACCCTTTGTCAACCCAGCTCTGAAAATCCTAAACCCTGAAAATGAGGAAGTAGTTCTTGACACTGGTGAGACCACTCCTTGAATATTGTGTTCAGTTGTGGGCCCCTCACCACAAGAAGGATGTTGAGGCTCTGGAGCGAGTCCAGAGAAGAGCAACAAAGCTGGTGAAGGGATTGGAGAACAGGCCTGATGAGGAACAGCTGAGAGAGCTGGGGGTGTTTATCCTGGAGAAGAGGAGGCTGAGGGGAGACCTTGTTGCTCTCTCCAACTACCTGAAAGGAGGTTGTAGAGAGGAAGGAGCTGGGCTCTTCTCCCTAGTGCCAGGGGACAGGATGAGAGGGAATGGCCTCAAGCTCCACCAGGGGAGGAGGTTCAGGCTGGACCTTAGGAAAAAAGTTTTCCCGGAAAGGTTCACTGGGCACTGTCAGAGGCTGCCCAGGGAGGTGGTTGATCCACCTTCCCTGGAGGGGTTTAAGGGACGGCTGGATGAGGTACTGAGGGACATGGTTTAGTGTTTGATAGGAATGGTTGGACTCGATGATCCGGTGGGTCTTTTCCAACCTGGTTGTTCTATGATTCTATAACTTGTGCAGACCTCGCTGTCTGCATCTCTGTCTGGATCCTGGTTACCTAAATTCAGTGTCCCAGCTCTCACATCTCCAGCTTAAAGGAGCCAAAGTGCTTGGCAATTACTTCTGAGTTACCTCCGAGTTGTCAGAGTTGTGACAGAAACTTGTCAGCTCATATTGTTGCCCTTGGCACAGGAGCTGCTTTACAAGATCTCTCTACCAGAAGCGAGTTTGGTTGCAGTTCCAAATGGTTCTTCTCAGCATCTCAAAGCATTTTGATTTTCTGCTGCAGGTGGATGAAGTGCTGTGGGTCATCTTTCATTATAGAGAGCCCATTTTGAGAGCACCATAGGGATTCTCAGTGCTTGCAAGGTGTATTAAACTCGAACTTCCAGTTTCTGCCTCTCTTGTGTGCACTGCTGAAGGCTGAGGAGGTCTGGGTACCCTGTCCCTGAAGTATTAATACCCTGAGGTATCAATTACTGGGAAACATAGTGTAGTAAGGGCTGGAAGTATGGCCCAGAAGCATTTGTGCTTTTTCATGGTATGACTAGGAAAATATTACCTACTAGGAGAATTGTAAAACAATGACACAAGGCTCCCTTCAAATAGATTGGTTTAGTTGAGTATGAGGATGTTCTGAGAATTTAAATTGTACATACTAGAACCTCTTATGTACCTTAGTTACATCAAAACAATCATGTAAACCTACACAAAGTGTCTTTTAAAGGTATGTATGCAGTTGAAGCCCATCGCTGGGTTAGGCTGTTTTTATGGTAGGAAAAGCACTACTCAGCACTGCCCTCAGAATTGAGTATCATCTTTCTTTGCCTTCAATACCTTATATTGACTGTAACCAACACTTCTGTCTTGGACCTGCAGGAGGCTGACGGATCGCCAGAGAGCTTTAATGATGAGCTACGCCGAGGACGAGACAGATGTGGACGGCACTGTGAACGGTGTCACAAATACAGCATCAGGTGAGTGGTGGGAACCGGTGCTTTGTCCCCGTGGAGTCAGCGAGGGGTTCCTGGGGAGGAAAGGTCACCTCAAGACAGCACATCAGCACAACCTGTTGGAAATGGGTTTAGCGTGGGGTCAACAGGCTGTAGCACAAAGCAAGGAACCTTTTCCTGTAAAGTCTTACTGGAATACTGGCTGGTCAGATCCATACATGAGTAGAGAGAAGCACTGGGATGCTCCAGGGACCTGACAAGCTGTGGTGAGTCTTGCTGTGGTGAGGACAGCCCTTCTGCTTTTGCCCCTGGGCCAGAAGTGACTTGTCTTAGCAAAGGCAGAAGACGAGAACAGTGCTTCAGGGCTATTTTCCTGTGTGAGCCTCTCTGTTCTGAGCGCGATGGGGACATTTGTCCTTGGAAGCCAAAGGGAAGCACTGCTGTCAAGGCTGCTCTGTGCACGTAGGGGAGTCTCGGGCAGAAATACTGGTGCTGAGAGGTGGCTCTGGTCAGGAGGCAGCATCCAGTGTGATAGGGGAGTGAGGCCAACTAGGAGCTCTGTAAAGGTGCCCTTTCAGCTCTGGATTTACAGTTTTGATCCAGCAGTTGTGTTTCCAGTTCTGGTGGTGAGGTACCTGGCAGCAAGAACAGCTAAAGAAAAAAGAAAAACAGGACAAGTAAGAGTTTTATTGCGCTATTGGGAAATAATTTCTCCTTTGTGTTGGAACAATGAATGTAAAAGTTGTAGTTTCTGTGCTTGAAACCATAAAAGGCATCCCTGGCTGCATACAGTGAGGTAAAGGTGAGAGGAGTATAAAGCAATTCAGGTCCTCCCTCCTGCACGTGCCAGAGCCTGAGAAACAAAGGCTGGAGTTCAAGATTTTGGAAGGTGGTACCTGCCAAGTGCTACCAATGTTCTGTTTCATGGCTTTAATATTAGAGAAGTTGGGTCTCTTCCACGGAGGGTGCATGTTAAAGGTCAGCCTTGGAGGCAAGGGGAGAGATCTTTTCATTCCAGCTTTTTAAAGACATTTATGTCTTTAAGACATATTTTTTTAATAATAATTTAAGACATAATTTATTTAAGACATTATGAGGCTCTGGAGCGAGTGCAGAGAAGAGCAACGAAGCTGGGGAAGGGGCTGGAGAACAGGCCTGATGAAGAACATCTGAGAGAGCTGGGGGTGTTTATCCTGGAGAAGAGGAGGCTGAGGGGAGACCTCATTGCTCTCTATAACTACCTGAAAGGAGGTTGTGGAAAGGAGGGTAATAGCCTCTTCTCCCAAGTGACAGGAGACAGGATGAGAGGGAATGGCCTCAAGCTCCACCAGGGGAGGTTCGGACTGGACATTAGGAAAAAGAATTTCACAGAAAAGGGTCATTGGGCACTGTCAGAGGCTGCCCAGGGGGATGGTTGATTCATCTTCCCTGGAGGTGTTTAAGGGACGAGTGGATGAGGTGCTGAGGGACATGGGTTAGTGAATGATAGGAATAGTTGAACTCAATGATCCGGTGGGTCTCTTCCAACCTGGTTGTTTTTTGATTCTGTGGTTCTATATGCTGGAAAGGAAAAGAAATGCTCTCCAAACTTGATTTTTAAAAAACATACCTGCTGGATTTGTCACTGTTAAGCATCAAAGTGGATTGAAGCCACCAGCAGTAACTTGCAGCATAGGCTGCTGCTGGAAGCGAGTCCTTGCTGTGGGAAGCAGGAATACCCAGGGAGGATGGGGCATGTTCTGCTCCAGGACTCTGCATTTCATGCTGTTGCATCAGTCTGAGCTGGGCAGGCAGTGTGAGAGACAGGGAGAAGTGGACTCAGTGTGCTCTCTGCAAAGAAAGCTTGAGGAGGATTCGGGGGTCTTGTTAGTGACAGTTTGCCTATGGAAAAAAGGCAGATTAGCAAACAGGTCATCTTTGTTCTTATTGTAGCTGCTCCTCAGAGGGACAAACAACTTCTCAGGACTTGTTTATATAGGAAAATTATGGTTGTTGCTGCCAGAAAGGTTCCTTATCTGGACACTCGTTCTGGAATGCTTTGGAGCCCTTTTCATTCTACCCTGAGTTCAAGTTTTTGTTGATGCTGTTCGAGCGTTGCCTGAGGATTGCATCAGGCAGGTCCTGGTGTGGGTTTGCTCTGCTCTGGCTGCCACCATGATTATTCCAGGACCACCAGTGTCACCTTTATTTGTTCTGTAAAGTCACGGCTGGCAGCGGTCAAGCCAACAACTTGATTTTAAAGGCAGACTCCCAGTTCCAGGTTCTTGTTTCCAAAGCCTGTGGGGTCTCTGACTGGGTTGTGCAGCTTAAGAATTCCCTTGCCAGCTGGAAGGCTGGGGAGAAGGGAAGGGGACGACATTACCTGGGCTCATGCTCCTCGTTTCCATGTCTGGGACGTGGGCTCTCAGTGCTTTCCCTGCCGGTGGCCCCGTCTGTCTCTCTCTGTGTGGCCCACTCTGTGAGCACAAAGGCAAAACCGTCTGCCTTGACTTGACCATTCCCCATCTAAAATAACCCTCTCACCTCACCAGGGTGCTGCCTGCTGGTGGGAGCTGTGTCTGACTGCAGCCCTTTGCTGTTTGTGTCCAGGTGGCAGGGCCACGGCTAGCGCTGACGCAGGCGGAGATAGGCCTGAGGCTGAGGAGAACAAGGAGGGATTCTTTTCCAAACTTAAGAAAATGTTTAGCTCCTGACACCCCATCCGAGGTAGGAGGCCTCTTGTGTTTTACTGTCGTCTTTCCCCTCACACCGTGCAGAATTTGCACTTGTTGGGAGGTAGAAGCAGCCGGAGCGCTGCGTTGCTTCTCTCTTAGCCTCAGGCCTGCCAGCCACTGGTGCGCAAAGCCCTAGCTGTCCCCTGTGGCCCGGAGCAAAAAGCCAGGGACTTAAACTGCATCCTTGCTGCAGCAAAAACGCTGGATTCATCTTCAGGGAGGGTCTTTGCCTCCCCTGCAGCTCTGTCTGCTTGTCCATGCAGTGGCTGTACCCACTTCAAAGAACTGAGCCTAAAGAGCCTGCTGTGAGCTTAGAGGGAATCGATCTCTGTCACAACTGAATCATAGAATCATAGAACAACCAGGTTGGAAGGGACCCATCGGATCTTCTAGTCCAACCATTCCTGTCTAACACTAAACCAAGTCCCTCAAGACCTCATCCACCTGTGCCTTAAACACCTCCAGGGAAGGGGAATCAACCCCCTCCCTGGGCAGCCTATTCCAATGCCCAATCACCCTTTCTGTAAAAAACCTCCTCCTAATCTCCAGCCGAAATCTCCCCTGGCAGAGCTTGAGGCCATTCCCTCTTGTCCTGTCCCCTGTCACTTGGGAGAAGAGCCCAGCTCCCTCCTCTCTACAACCTCCTTTCAGGTACTTGTAGAGAGTAATGAGGTCTCTCTGAGCCGCGTTACAGCCCAGAGGTGCCATTTAGGTGGTGTTGGCTGCAGTGAGGGGGACTGTTCATGGCAGACTGGGGTCCAGGGGCCCAGCTTCTCCTCACCGCAGGCTTCAAACTGATCTCTTCTGGCAGGGTAGGCAGGTACCTGCGTGTCTTGGACTGATTCGTTCTGGAAATATTAAATTTCTCTTTCGCTTCAACCGCAGGGAAGCGTTCGACTGGAAGCTAGGAGCCAGCAGCAGATCATCTTTGCAGTTGGGGATGGATCCTTCTGGCAGCGGGCTCTGGAGAGAGGGATGTCAGGGAGAATCCCAGCTGGAGAGGCTACAGACCACTGAGGCGCAAACAGTCGTCACGATACAAACCCCATTCACCATCCTAAGAGCCAGGAATGAAGGAAAGAACCAGCTCTGTAGAAACGCGGCTCGCTCTCTCAAGGTTGTTCACAACCCCTGCTGCTGCTGGAATCTTACTTGGTAAAAAATAGAGTTGAAATATTTATTTAGAATCCTAAACAGTGGAAATGAGAAATAAATATTATCCTTGGCAGCACAGGGTGGAGCAGTTTGCTGTCCTGGGCGTCTGCTGCTCGCTCTGGTGCTGGATGTGCTTGGTGAACTTACAAAAGATGGTGAAGATGCCTTCTCTTAGGAGACTGGGTGGGTCAGGGTTAACCCTTGGCTGTCCTGCACGTCTCTGAGGAGGGGGAAGTCCCTGCAGCTGGGACTCCGGAGAGCCTGGCTCCCTCCACAGCCACGAGGTTTCTCAGTCCTGCTGAGCTCCTGCGCAAAGTGCAGTGATGGAACCCGCGCTTTGGCCTCAGGTTTCTCTCCTACCCTGTTAACTAAAGTTACAACACAGCTGCTGTCTCTTCCGATGGGTACAAGTTCATCACCGAGCCCTTTGCCAGTTTGGGACAGAGTCTTTTATTACCTTAGTGCGACACCCGTAGCATAAACAATTGGTCAGAGTCATTGTTCGTACACGTGCAAGAATACGTCGAGCTCTTCCAGGGAATATTTCTGTGGCTCCTGCAGCCGCTGGCGTTGGTTGCACCCAGCAGGCAGCGCCAGCCCAGCTACTAATCGACACAAGGACCTGGCATAGTCTTGCCTTTCTTAATTTGCTGAAATAGAGCCCGTGTTGCCTCCTGATTTAACTATCGGTAAAAGTGATTCTGTATCCATGTAAATAAGATTGACTTCATAAAGATATTTAACACGTGTGCTGTGCCTTGCTGCCTGGTCTCCTCCTCCAGCCTCCTCCCCCCCATGATGACCCCAAGGGGGACTCCTCAGTTCCACACTGTGACCCCTCAGAGGTGTCCTTGGAGTCTATTCAGGGGTCCTGCAGGTCCAGCTGAGGTCCTATAAGGCCTTAAAGGTGACCCAGGGTGCTCTGGAGAGGTCATGGGGGTCCCAGAAGGGTCCTAGGGGGCTCTAGAGGGGTGCCAGTTGTCCGTGTAGGGGTCCTGAGGGCCCTAGGTGGGTACTTGGGGGCTCTAGATAGGTCTGGGTGATTTTAGAAAGGCTTGGGGGGGGGTCTCTAGAGGGGTTCTGGGGGTACTAGAAGGGTCTTGGAAGGTCTTAAATGGGTCCCAGGGGGCTCTAGAGGGATCTTGGGTGTCCAAGAGTGGTCCTAGAAGGCCCTAAAGTGGTCATAAGGGCCTCTAGAGGGGTCCTAGAAAAGTCCTGGGCAGGCTCTAGAGAGGTATGGATGGGCCCTACAGGGGTTCTAGAGGCCCTAGATAGGTCTGGGTGCCTTTAGAAGGGCCCAGTGGGTCTCTTAGAGGGGTCCTGGGAGACCTATGAGTGTCCTAGAAGGGCTTTCAGGGCTTCCAGGGGGCTCTAGAGGCATCCTGGGGGTCAAAGAGTAGTCCTAGAAGGCCCTAAAGTGGACCCAGAGGGGCTCTAGAGGGGTCGTGGGGGTCCTAGAAGGGTCCTAGGGAGCTCTAGATGGGTACTGGCAGTCCCTACAGAGGTTCGGGGTGGGGTGTCTAGATGGGTACTTGGAGCCTCTAGTAGGTCTGGATGCATTTAGAAGGGTTGTGGGGGTCTCTTGGAGGGGTCCTAGGAGACCTAGAAGTGTCCTAGAAGGCCTTAAATGGTTCCTATTTGATTATAATGCTCTGAGGGAAAACTTGGGTCAACAAAGCATCAGAGGGCAGTCACTTGAACCCAAACCCCTCCAGTGTCTTTTTCCAGCAGAACATCCCCATCCAGCCCTGGGCTCCCCTCACACCAATGGAGCTTTTGAACCCTCACACTGCAAACCCAGCACATCGCGGCTGGGCTGCTCTCCCAGACCCATCCCAGGGCATCCCTGCCTCCTCCCCAGCAAAAGGAAGAGGAGAGGGGTGGCTGGTGAGGGGTGACACCTTGTTAGCCGACGTCCCTGGAGTCACGGGATGGGCAACTGGTGACTGAAGTGTGGGTTTCCCTCGCTCAGCCAGCGGCTCAGCGCTACAGTGCCCTGGAACCCACACCTTTGGTTCCAGGAACACTGCAGGAATGGACATGGGGGGGAACTTCAGGAGGAAGAGACTCAGTAAACTTTCCTGAGGCTGCCTGGTGGTTTATTGACAAGAGAAAACCCATGAAAAGCCTTGAACCTTGAGGGGTTTGGCCTCCACTTGAGGCTCTGGCAGTTGTGGTTCTTCCCAGAGCACGGGCGAGCGAGGGAGATGTGCCCAGAGATATGGGCAGGGCCTGGCTCTGCTCCTACCATCCAGAGAAAACTCCAGCACGAGTAGCGTGAACTCTCCTCTGGGATTGCTGCTGGGCAGGTGAGCAGCCCGATGGGTTTTGCTGCCATACTGGCTTTTACTTGTAATAAATAGAGAGCTGCTCAGTCCCTGCACTTCTGACTTCCCACCCTGGTCAGGTGCACCTGTGAAACTGTATAGTTCAGCAGGACTTGCCTTTCATAAACTTGTGCTGATTGGGCCTGATCACCCTCTTGTCCTGGGTGTGCTGTGTGATTCACTCAGGATGACCTGCTCCATGGCCTGGCCTGACACCCAGGTCAGACTAAAAGGCCTAGAGTTCCCTGGATCCGACCTCCATCCCTCCTTGGAAATGGGCACAACGTCTGACCCCCTTCAGCCAGGACTGCTGGGAGATGATGGAAGAGGGTTTGGTTTGGTTTGTAGGTGCAACCACCAGTGATCAGTGTCTAAATGAGGACAGGCTGAGAGAGCTGGGGTTGTTCAGCCTGGAGCAGGCTCTGAGGAGAGCTTAGAGTGACCTTCCAGTACCTGGAGGGGCTTCAGAAAAGCTGTAGAGGGGCTTTTAATAAATGGAAAAGTCATAGGATGAGGGGCAATGGCTACAAAATGGAGAGGGGCAGGTTTAGATTAGACATAAAGAGGAATTTCTTGACAATGAGAGTGGGGAGGGCCTGGCCCTGGCTACCCAGAGCAGTGGTGGCTACCCCATCCCTGGAAGGGTTCAAGGCCAGGCGGGATGGGGCTCTGAGCCTCCTGATCCAGTGGGAGGTGTCCCTGCCCATGGCAGGAGGGATGGAATTAGAAGATCTTTATGGTCCCTTTCACCTCAAACCATTCCGTGTTTCTATGACTTCAAATGTTGGTGTTTGGTACACAAGAAGCATGTTTTCATACCCAAGCTCTAGTGCAGTTGGTTGCATCTCTGAGGATACTTTTTGTTTGTTTGAAATATTTTAAAGAATGTCTATTGAGGTGTGCAGAGAAACTGAACCTGGGTACCAGCGGAGGAGAAATATGCGGAGAAGTCTTTAAGGCACCCGAACTAGGCTAAAACTAGAAATCCAGAGGTTGTAGCAGACGACTGATGTACTTGCCAGGGAGTACAGCTTTTGGGTTTCCAGGAATTAATATTAAACATACAAAAGTTGTGTTGCTATCAAGCTTATTGTTTTTATGGTGTTTATTAAGATTAAAGAGCATCTTGTGCACAACCTTGCACCCCCAGGCCATCCCTCTCCTCTGGGATTCCTGCTGGGGGTGTGAGCAGCTCGATGGGTTTTGCTGCTGTATCAGTTTTTACTTGTAATAAATAGAGAGCTGCTGAGTCCCTGCACTTCTGACTTCCCACCCTGGTCAGGTGCAGCTTGAAACCACATCCAGATGGTCTGAGACCTTCTGAGGGGAACAGTTTGCAATTTGGAAAGTGAGACATGAGGGAGCCACAGTGTAAGAGTTAGTGTGTGGCTGGTTCTCTCAGTGGCAGCATCGCTGCTGAGATCAATAGATTTGGAGGATTTCACGTGCCGGCTGGGATGAGGAGGCACCAAAATGGCCAGAGAGAACCTGGTGGGACCCTGGCAGAGCCCTGGCAACCATAAGAGTTGGGTTGGCACCAGGCGTTGCCAGGCATGACACAACAATCAGAGGGGAGAGGGGTTGCAGCCTTCCCCGGTTGTTGCTCCTCAGAGCAGAACTCACTGCTATCGGTGTGGGACGCTCATTATGAGTGAGAGAGCTTTGGAGATGTCTTTGGAGACAATGGATGCCCAGGACAGCCCTTATGTGCGGTTAGTGCTTGGAAGGGACTGTGAACGTTGGTAGAGGAGAGCTGGTCACGCTGTGCTGGGCAATGGGTGGTGTGTCTGTGCCAGACCTGGGGCAGCTGAACCTTGCTCATCACGCTCCCTCTTGCTCCCAGCGTGTGTGGCCATGAATGTGCTGTCGCTGTCTGGGTGATGACAATTTGCCCTTCTCACCTCCTCTTCTTCCTTCAGAAACATCAACATTGGGGCTGAGTTCCAGGCCGAGCTGCCTGATCTGCATGATAGATCAGAGCTGGATCCAGCCGAGGAGGGAGCCTGGCTTGTTTGGAAGCCGTGGGGAGACACCGAGGACACAGGTTTTTTTATTGCCTTTTCTTCTAAAGCCACTGTGAGCTGAGGTGCTAGGCTTCCAAATCCCAACTTGCCCTGCAGCTTGCTGCACCTTCCCCTTCCCTCCTATCTTTTCCCCACAATTATCCCTCCTTGCAGCCTTAGAGGGAAGGTTGTCTCTCAGTTTGGGGAGAAAAGTCAATAAAGGTTACATGTGATAAACTTAGCAGCATCTTCCATGGGGTCAGGGACATTTGTGTCTGTCCTGCCTGACGTGCAGGGACCCTGGGAGAGGGGAGATTGGTCTCTGGAGTTGTCAGTCCCAAAGCTGTCCCTGAGACAGTGACACTGGGATAACTGCACATGTGGCTTTTCCTCTGCCTTTCCCTGCTCTGCAGTCTCCCTGTGGCACTTGTTGTGCTCTCCCTCTGCCTGATGGCTCCCCTTTGCTTGGCAGAGCCTGACTCTCTCTTGCTTTTCCTTGCGTTTGTAGTCCTGGGGCTGCTCAGCGCATCCTGCCCCAGTACCATCCCAGGGGCAGGACGGAACATCGAGCAGGTCCTGCACTGCCTGCACGAAGCCCGAGGGAACATCACGGTAAGAATCATCGATGAAATGACTAAGGGCCTGGGGGAGCCTTTGTTGCTGGTGGGAGCTGACTCTGGCCACAGGCTGCATTCAGCTCCTAAGGGATCACAGAGCCTGTCCTGGTGCAAACCTTAGAGCTTGGTTGGGCTCCTGGACGTGAGGTGATGATTTGCGAATAGAAGTCCAGCTCCCCTGCAAACTGGGAAGGGAGAAACTGCCCCGTTAGAGAAATCCTGAGCTCTGCTCTGGATGAACATCATACGCTTGATATTTGTAACATCTTCGGGTACTCCTAGCCCAGCAAATGCCTCCAGCCTGGCTCCTGTTCAGCATGGAAAGGGTCTTCTCCAACCAGCATCAGCAAAATCTTCCTGCTGTGTCCAGAATTTTTGAAGCAGCACCAGAGCCCAAAGCAGCAATTCACCTGTTTGCTCCTCCTTGGGGACAATCTAAAGTCTTTTTCCATGCAATCTTGCAGGAGGCTAAGGAGCTGCTGCTCTCCGGGGGTCCACGGATGTCGGAATCCCACCCTCTGGCCGATTACCACTACACAGGTAAAGTGGAGCAGAGCCTGATCCTTCCCCTGGAAAGGCAGCAGATGCTGCAGTTCCTTTCTGTCCCCTGAGTTCAAACACTTACTTAAAAGGAGGGGTGAAGAATGAGCTGTGTTTCTGGGGCACAGAGAGCTGTGGCAAAGCACTCTGGTCTTAGGGCCGCGGTGCTTTTCCTGCTTGGGGAATGCCCCATCCTGGTGTTTCAGGCCCTGCTTTGGGGGCTCTGCCCTGCAGGGACTCCCAACAGGAGGAGCTCTGCAAAACAGTGCCAGATCCTCCTGGCCACACTTGCTCCTTCCCTCCTGAAGGAGAAAAGAGGTTGATTGGGGAGGACCAAGCGGTGCTGGTTTCTCTGCGAGCGATCTGAGGGTCTGTGTGTTTCTTGCCAGGCTGTGACACGTGGACCCCCGAGGAGCAGCAGCTCTTCCGAAAGGCTTTCGCCCGACACGGGAAGAATTTCCACCGTATACAGAAGAAGGTAAAGGCATTTAAGCCAGGAGGGTGTGGGCCTGTCAGCAGGGATGGCTTTGACGTAGGAAGCTGTGTTTGGAGCTGTGTGTTGGGATTGTGCTCTGTAAGAAGCATCCGCTGGTTTTCAGTGCTCAGCAAACACGGCTCCATCACATCATCTGCATAGTTCCCGCAGAATATTGAATCTCTCTGCTACCAAGAGAGATGAAAATGTCAGTGAAATGTTGTGCTGTCCACCTGTGCGGAACTTGCAGTAATGTCCTTCCCATTCTTCTGTGGAGCCTTTCAGGGACAGGTAGGTTTGCTCTGTGTCCAATCTCAACTCTCCCTATGACAGAGGATCCAAGCCCATTTCCTTGGGATAGCGGGAGAGAGCAGGGAAAGGAAAGAAAGAGCCAGATGGGTTTGCCATATCCTTGTGTGTTCAGTGTTGTCCTGTAGGGTTTGCGTTACGGATTGTCTCTGTGTTTCTCACAACAGATCAAGACAAAAACGGTGGCACAATGTGTGGAGTACTATTATAACAACAAGAAAACCATTGTGTTTGATCCCGTGCGGGCGAGAGCCAAAGAGAGACTGCGCAAGGCAGAGCAGGACCAGGTAGAAGGGAGTTTGGCAATTTAGTGTTGCGAGAAGTTCCCCAGACTTGGGCTGCTCCGTTCTCCTGCAGGATGGAAGCACTGGAATTGCCTGGGTCACTGGGAGATAACGCAGGCTGGGTTTGATCTCACCTCAGCCTTCTGAGCAGGATGAGGAGGAACTGATGAGGGCTCTGTGCTTTGCAGGCTGCTGGCGGCCCCAGGAAGCGAGGCTGGCGTGTGCGGGAGGAGAGCCCAGAACCACCTCAGAGGGCTCCGAAGAGACCCCGCAGCGCCAGCAACCCCGGAACCAAACCAAGCCGGCTACCCTCCTCGGCTGGATCTGGAAACACTGAGACTGTCTTTCCCTGCCCAGAGTGTGAGAGGTAGCGTTCATCTTTCTTCTGGAAGCTCCCTGCTTTTGGCTAGAAGAGATTCCCCCTTCCCCAGCTGCCCAGGGGCAAGAAGAAGCAGAGCTGAGGGCAGGCTGAGGATTGCCCCTGCCCCTCTGCAATATCCAACCCTGTCCCACACAAACATCTGCCCTGGTTAACTCCTCCCACCCCCCACAGCCAGGGCTGCGGCACAAGGAGAGGATTAAACTCTGTCGCATCTCATGGCACAAAGTCACAGCAGTAGAAATAACAGAGCTCGGGGTAATGGTGTTTATTGGAGTAAAGAGATCCCCGTTTGTCCTCTAACTTCTAGAGTGTTTACCAGCCAAAACGGGCGCAACTCTCACATGAGAAGTCATCGGGCACATGAGGAAGACTTGGACTACCTGAAGAAGGTCAGATGGCCCCTAAAGCGCCCAAGAACTGAGCATCAGCCAGAGGAACATCAGAGGCTGAGATCCATCTGAGCTCAGAAACACGGATTTGGGGCCATCAATGAGGTTTGTTTTCCTCACCCAGAAAAGAGCCCTTCTCTGCATCTGGGCAGAGGACGACTCCTGCAGAGCATTGACACCACTATGTTGCTCCTGCTCTTCCATCCCATCTAATAGGATATTTCTCGTTTTTCAGCAACGCCATGTAACATCTTTGGCTCCTTCCAACCACGGAGCAGTGCTGGGCGAAGCTCTGAAGAGTGATGGTGGAGCAGTTGTCATCACAGCACACCAAGTGCCACCACTAACACCAGCGGATGAGGCTCCAGCACACAAACAACATCACTGCCTCCCGTTCTCATCCCAAGCGCAGCCCAGGGCTGCCAAGGAGTGCAGCTTTTTGTTTTGTAGGAATTTATTTATATTAAACATACAAAAACTGAGTTGCTCTCAAACTTACTATTTTCATGGGGTTTATTAAGATTAAAGAGCATCTTGGACACACCCTTGCACCCCCAGCCCAGGCCTTTCCTAGTCATGGTGCAGCACAGAACTGAGAAATAGACATTTTTGACCCTTACCTTGTTTCAGGTAAAGGCAGAGTTGCCTAAACGTTATAAAACCATAGAATGGCTCTGCTGTCATATTCCTGCACACACTGGGAACAGGAAAACAACTCTGAAATTCAAAGCTTCCGTCTTAATAAAATGACACCAGAGATGGACTTCTCTCAGGACACCTCTAAGGAAGGGGAGGCAAGAATATGAACTGGTTCACAAAACAAGCCCCACTGCTCCCTGTGCAATAACTCTGAGAAAAGGCACCTCTCTGCTGCAAGAAAAACTCCCCCCAGCACCTCCTGAAGTGCTTCCCGCACAGCGGCTCCAGCTGGCAACAGCTGAGCAAGGGATGCAAGGACGTTCACCAAAAAGGGACCTTTTAGCAGCACAGGCGACCGATGTCGCTCACACCAGTTCCTCGAGGAACTCCACCTCCCTCCCACTTCCCACACATTATCCCAAGTGATACACAAGCAAGGCTCCATCTCTCCCGCACCTTCTCACAGGATTCCCACCCCAAGCACACAAGAAACTGCTGCGGGTGCACCTTCGGCCCTCTTCTTACTCACACACAGAGCTCCAAGTGTCAAGGAAAAGCTGTGTCCAAACCGCTGTCCCAAGGGGAAATAGTTACAAACTGCAAATGCAGACAAAACAAAGCGTTTATTCGCTCTTTAGCCAATCCAGGCACCTCCAGGAATGAATTGGTTTTGCCGACTCCCTCCTCCTCCACACTCAGTCCTTCTCCCCAAATAAAGGAAGAACAGTCTGGTCCCAACTCTCATCCCAGCGCAGTTGCTTGGACGCACGGAGGTTTTCCCTGAAGCTGTGAAGATTTCCTTCCCGTGTAGGGAATCCCAAGAAAAGCATCTGTAGGTTAAACAAGGAAGATCACAGCTAAACACCACCAGGTCACACTTCAGGTTCAATCCAACCTCCCCACGTTTATCCCTCAGCTACAAGGTTGCAGCAGGAGAGAGCTGTCGGTGAACAGTGCACAAGGACAATATTAAAGTGTTGTTGCCACCTTCGTAGCCACATTCAATAGAAGTGAGGCCAATAGCATTCACCAGGCAGAGCATCTGAGGATGCACTCACAGAGCTGGCAGCCAGAGGGGAGGTGGCTCACATGGTGGCACCACCGTGGCTAAAGCTCCTAGGATGATAAATCAGTGCAGCCTTTACCTTCAGTTGTTCCGCAAGTTCATTCCAGTCCCGGAATATCAGACCATTCTCATCGTGCTTCACAAGCTCATGTAAACTGTGAAGAGAAGGCATGGGAGAAAGCGTGAGACAGAAAGCAGTGAGGGGGACAGAACATGTTTAGGAGTCGTGTGGGGACCTCTGGAGAGACTGTGTGAGGGTGTCTGCAGCGCAGGGATCCTGGACGGCAAGGGATGTGCTCCAGGCCTGACAAATAGAGTGGAGCTTTAAAGCTTTTATGTGTGAAGATTTTTTCTCCCCTCTTCATCTTACTATCCCCGCTCAGGGTCTGTGATCCAGCTCATGAGATCTCCGCAGAGAGCATCTCTTTATTTATGAATGTTTCCCCAAGTGGCGGTGAATTGCCAGGCTGACCGAACACACCCCCCCCCCTCACAGAAACAAAGGATTACAGGGTCAGTTTTTAACACAACTGGTTGTGTTAAATGATCCCAACTTCGTAGAAACTATTGTCAATTTTTAAACTGACCTTAAATAAAACCATTTTGATTTCTAATTTATGTTGCTGAACTGAAACCCAACCTTGCTACGGCACAAGGGCAGGATGTCATTTGATAAGCGCAGCAGAACTGCTTTGTAAGGATCCACAATCCACTTAAAAACTACCAGAAGCAGCAAGCTCTTACCATTCAAAACATATCGCACACACAGGCAAGCAACAGCCGAACATATCCACCACCTTCATGGGTAGATCCAAGCCGCTGGATGACTTGTGCAGACACACCCCCAGGTCTGCTGAGCCTGGAGGCAAACAAAATAGATGGGAGGCTGAGCTCTCTGCAAACAGCTCCTCCAGTCTCACTGCAAACCCTTCTGCTGATGTTTTGGTTTTGGTGATGCGCGTGGAACGCTGGCTGCTTGCAGCACCATCCACACTGATGCAGGTTCAAGCACTCAGAGAGGAAAGAAGTGCAATATGCTTTGCAGTCTAGCCTTAGAAACACAACAGGTGAGGGCAAATTCAATGAAAGGATATTTTAAACATTGCACATACCATAAAATAGCTTTTCTGCCTCTGAATCTGCTAGAATTGGTTAAGCACACAGGGAAACTCTATATAATCCAGGTAGGATAAGCAACAGGGCTCACTAGCAGCTGCCTCCAGCTCAACTGAGTTCAAATCAGTGTGATTTTATAGACGTTATCTTCACAAGTTGGAAATTACCAAGCAAAGACTGGTTTTCCAGCCACATGGCAGCTCAAATCCTGCTGCGTGTACACCAAGTTGAATATGTGTTTTATTACTTAATTAAGTTTACTCACACTTTACACTAATCCAGTGAACACGCTGAGGGAACACTATTCCAAGGGCTTGTTAATTTAGATTTCTGCTATTTTTAGTTGCTCAGCCAACACCTTCACGATTTCACTCCTTACTGAAGCAACCCTGAAATTGCACTGGAAGACGCACAGGCACGCTGTATTTAGAAGAGCACAAAGACCAGGCTAAAACAGCCAAGCAGACACTACACTTACTTCTCAGGAGAGCAGCAAAAAGCTGTAGTTAGGAAAATTGAGCAGTTTTGCAGGTATGATCAAACCCAGGCACAGCACACGTGAAGCTGTCACTAACCAGCACCTTCCTTCCCTTACTGTGTTCTACCAGCTCCTGTGTCAGGTCTTCAGCAGCTCTCTCCACTTTTGCTAAGCGGTTTTTCACACATTCTCAAGTCTATCTCATGATCCACTATTTACCGAGTAAAAGTGGGTAATCCTCAGCTTCCAGCCACGGTGTGCAGATCTGGACGTGTTTCAAGTGCAGTTTATTTATCAGTCCAGTGTAGTAGTCTTTCAGGGGTCCTTTACCTGTTAAAACCAGAAAAAGAAAAATAGATAAAATAGTCTTTTTTATCAAGATGACTGAAAATGGCATGGTCTGTGCCTCTTGCTGACTCTGCTGTTGCACCAGGCACACACAGGACACCATAACAAGCCCCAAAGGACACGCATAGGACTGAGTCCCCTCTAGAGCAACACGAACCCAGCATTATTTATTTTCCACATTCAGAAGAGTTGACCATGCACACCCTAAGCCTCAGATTTGTCTACAGCCCTAAGATAACCAAAGAACTCAGGGCAAACTTCATCAGAACAACTAGCCCTTCAAAAATCAGACTGTGGTTTAGTTTGCTCTTAACAGGCCTGTTAGCCAAATGCATCCCTTCTGCCTACACAGCTTGCTGGCAAACCCTAGTCTGATGATGTCTTTCCCAACACTAAGTAAAAACCTTTCTGCTTCACACTTTAAATATCAAATTGTAATTCCTTTTGCTGCAGCATCTCAATCGAGGTGTTGAGGGGCATGGTCGAGGTGCTGAGGGACATGGTTTAGTGTTTGATAGGAATGGTTGGACTCGATGATCCGGTGGGTCTCTTTCAACCTGGCTGTTCTATGATTCTGTGAATGCTGAGCTGAAAATCTTCTGTCTGTGTTATACCATACAGCTCTACCAGGCAGGCCAAGAGCTTTTCCTCTGTACAGAGGTACCGTAATGGTCCAACAGACCAGAGACAAAGACAACAGGACCTCATCTCTTCACCATCAACAGAAGAGCCAGCATAAAACAAAAGTGAAAATAAAGTCTTCTATATTAGCATGGAATGAACTATAATACAAATAAACCCTTACCTGTTATCACACACACTAACGGTGGAAGCTCAGCTCCCTCATCAATGTACATGTACCGTTCATAAGCTGGAGAACATAAGAAATAGTAAAGTCAACAAACACACAGACACCTGGTTTAAGTGTAAATGTAGCAACGTTAACATTTGCAAACTCCTGTACATGTCAGTTATGGTCTGTTTAAATGAATTCATGAAGTGTTTGTTCTAGCGCACCAAATCAGCTATTTCAGTATCGCAACTTAGAAACTGCGGCTGCAAAGCCTCCACAACCAGACAACACGCACTCCCTGCTCTCCTCTGATCACAGTCAGCACACGTTGTAGCTTCGAAAACGAAATGGCAATGGACAAGCTGCTTAGAACTGTTAATTCTCCCTGACAACTGCTCTAACTGAATCCAGATGTTGCACTGCTATGTTCCAACTCCTACTCTTAAACTACCGATTAATCCCATACACCTGTATTTTAACTTGAATCTAGAACCACTGTTCCTCAGCTAAACCCTTCAAAACTGTTCAGAAAACAACCATTCTCCTTTGAATTTATGAGATTAATTCCTTGATACCTACCTTCTAGAGCTTTTAAAAGGACTGAGAAGTCTTCATCCTCTGAAAGAGAAGGCTTTATTAGTGACACTCATATTTCTACCATTTATAGTAAATTGTTGTCTTTAAATAACAACAACCAAGATTCTCCTCACCTTCACCTCAATGATTTAAGTACAGAAACTGCTTTTCCCATTAAACATCTGCTGGAACTGTTTTCATAAACAAAACCCAGTGCTTGCTTGCTGCCCTTGTGGGCAGCAGGACAGACAAATGCCACAAATCCTGCACAGCCTCAAAGCTGTCAAGTTAAACATTTCTAGTTTCTATATTGAGCATAGAGTTTGCCCTATTAATTGAAAGGCACAGACAATTCTGCCTGTGGTTACCAGCAAATGATTTGTTTCCAGTTTCTGGTCCTGTTTTCACACAGGGCAAACCCCATAACGTTACCTACCCTACATCATCAGAAATAAAAGCGTACGTATTTGAGTTAGTTAACCCATTTGACACTGTCATGCATGACAGCGCATCTAGAATGGAAATTAGAAAGTAATTAGGAAATCTCTATACTCATTCTTGAAGCCAAACCTCTACGCTGCACCTCTATAATTAAAATACAACTTAAACCCCAGTGTGTTTAACCCCCGAGGGATATCCCACACAATCTGTCTTTACATCCTATTCAGTCAGACGAAGGAAGAAAGCAACCTCACCACTGACAATTTAAACCTGCTTCTACAGCACAGAGACTGTCTAGAGCAAGGAGGTACAAAAGCCTTGATTTTATTGTTTGTTAACCAGTGGTTAAATAGTAAATATAAAGCTCTTTGCTTCCAAACCTGTCCAGCTTGTGCTGCTGATTAGAAGAGCTGGCCGCCCGCTGGGTTTTTGCACGCGTCCGGTTTTCTCGTCCACTTCTGTGAAGGCAGAACTCTCGGCACCCGAACCGACAGACTCTGTACTACGGAAAAAGGGTTTGCTCACAGAAAAGTGGTTTGTCCTCACAAACAGGAGGAAACACTACACTTAAGCAGCAGAAATTGTCAAACACTTTGCTTCTGAGCTGCAGAGAGGTTTCATCGTAACACTGACTGTGTTTCGTCTTCCTTGTTGCTACTATGGGCCCACTGACACGACTAGTACCAGCACGATCCCACCTTTATCGAAGAGTTTTCCTTGACAGGCTGAGAGAAAAGTCTCTCTCTCCAGCTCCATCTCAAACTTACAGCAGAGCCAGGGGCCAACAGCATATGGATTCAGCAGAACCCAGAGTCTGTAACTTTACCGTGGGCCTTCCCAAGTAGAAGCTGCTACACACCATGGCTTTCACTGCTTTTCCAAGCATTCGTTTGCTAAAAGAACACTGTGTTAAAGCTGTCTGCTACAGGAGACACCCTGCACGCAGCCAGAGGAACGCTTAGCACAGATCATGGTGTGAAGAGCTCTTCCCAGGAAGCGAATGGAAAGGCTGCTGTGAACAAAGCCTCCCCTCACCTCATACAGTGGGAACATGTCCCACTCCACAGATGTACTATTACAGATCCCCTCCGTCCTTATGCCAGCTTATTAAACAATGAAACACTGCTGTTATGTCACACCCCAAGCTCTCTGTTATCACTGTTTGATGACTTCACTTATTCTGGCATCTCCCAGCAGCAATCAAACCAATCTGCATGCACCATGCTGGCCACGGGCACACAGACACAGCTCTCCCAGTGCCTGGGACCTCAAGTACAACTGTTTCTGGTAACCAAGTGCAATAACTTCATGTTGGTTAAGGACTGTAACCGCACGGTTTTCTTACATATTCCGTGGTTTAAACGGTTCATAGTCTTTTGCAAGCTTCAAGTACAAATGATGCTGAAGTTCTAACGGTGTCTCCTTAAAATAGGAAGCTGGTCTGTCATACAGAGTCACTGCCCTGCAATGAAATGGATTTTCAAGGTAAATAACAGATGTAACACAACATACACAGCACAGTGATAGGCTACAGAAAGCTAAGGCAGAAAGGAATTAAGTAAATCAATACAGCAAAATAAATAATTTTCTGACTCTTACAGCCTTCTGTACTCATGGAATTTGCTGGAATACACCAAGGTAGATGTATTAATCACAGAATCATAGAATCACCAGGTTGGAAGAGACCCACCGGATCATCAAGTCCAACCATTGCTATCAAACACTAAACCATGTCCCTCAGCACCTCATCCACCCATCCCTTAAACACCTCCAGGGAAGGTGAATCAAACCCTTCCCTGGGCAGCCTCTGACACTGCCCAATGACCCTTTCTGTGAAACATTTTTTCATAATGTCCAGCCTGAACCTCCCCTGGTGGAGCTTGAGGCCATTCCCTCTCGTCCTGTCCCTTTGTCACTTGGGAGAAGAGCCCAGCTCCCTCCTCTCCACAACCTCCTTTCAGGTGGTTGGAGAGAGCAATGAGGTCCCCCCTCAGCCTCCTCTTCTCCAGGCTAAACAATCACATCCATTCTGCTTTTGGATCCTGTAACAAACTCTTCTTGTGTACATACTCAAGCAGGTCATGCAATGGTACAATCTGCAGACATAGTTGTCCTGACTTTCAGACCTGCTTCATAACTGTTCCCGAGCAGCTTTGATCCCAGAGCCCTCTGACTGCAGAAAGAGTATCTGCAGGGCAGACTAATTGTTAAAAACCACAGTGACGTCTACCTTATCCAGATTCCAAGCAAACTTCCATAACGCCTGCACTGCCACCCTCTAGTCAATGGGGTATTAATTATGACAGCTAATGAAGATTCCTGAATGCCTGCACTCCACTGGCTCAATACAACATTGAGTGAACGTGTTCCAGTGGCAATGGATGGGCTCAGGAAAGCTGCTTTGTCAGATCCCTGCGAATCCAGAATCCTCAGGGATCTGTTCTTCCATTTCACTTTGTGCATGCACAGACTAATTTCTCAGACGGATACGACTCACCTGATGCCACAATTCACCCACAGATCTTCCCTCATCGCGTTAGTGACACACAAGTTGTAGTCGGCCAAACGCCCAAAAAGCTTCTCATACCTGACAAAAATGAAATCTTAGTTAGAAACCAAAGGCGAGCAATCGCATTAAATAAAAAATAACTGTCCCCAGAAAACCTGAAGAAACCCAACTGCCCCCAGTGACTGAAATTTAATTAATGATTACTTATTGACTCCTTATACTGAAGCAATATCAGTTTATGAAAGAGGGCACAGCATGACTCCCTTGTCCTCCAAGACCTAAGAACATCACACTTGAAAGCCTTTACAAACTTTATTTCCACATAACCAACTGGATTCAGTAAGAAACAGGCATTTAAAGATGAGCTGGAATGTTAGAGAATAAAAAAAACCCTGAACAAATACATGAATTCTAATAGCAAGATCAAAGTTTGCATGTGCACAGAAAAGCAACCCATCTACTTCGTCAAATCGCCTTCTCACATGTTTAACGAAGGCGTTTTATAGAATGTGATTCCTGAAACAGAAAGCAGTTCAACACAGCAAAACCCAGAAACCCTTCAGAGAAACATCCTCTCACTAACTGTACCCTTCTGAACTCTGGTGAGGTATGTAATCACTAAAGAGAGGAAGAATTTACGGTACAAACCACTTTGCAATCTGCACCAGTGGGTGGTTTCTCCCGTGTTTCAGCCCCATCACGGTGTATCCATAGTTGTGCCAGTCGACGATCAGTTTGCTTCTCCAGAACAGGCAGGCGACCCAGGCGACAGCGATGCTGGGTAAGCCCGGAGGATTCTGTTCAGCAAATCAGACAAATAAGAACAGCGTGAGACTGGGATCGAATGACAAACACCAAGCACCTACCAGAAAAAGAAGATCAAACGGCTGAAATTATGTTGCCCAGAGCAGGGGTGGCTGCCCCATCCCTGGAGGGGTTCAGGGCCAGGTTGGATGGGGCTTGGAGTCCCTGATCCAGTGGGAGGTGTCCCTGCCCGTGGCAGAGGGAGAGAATTGGATGGGCTTTCAGATCCCTTCCAACCCAAACCATTTCATGATTCTATGATACTAATGACCACAGAACTTTAGAATCATAGAATCACCAGGTTGGAAGAGACTCACTGGATCATCAAGTCCAACCATTCCTATCAAACACTAAACCATGTCCCAACACTAAACCATGTCCCATTTCTTTTGTATTCACCAATTACAGAACTGCTGCTTTCTCCTCGGAAGACTGGCAGACACTTCAGATTTACTGCTGGATCAGGATCAAATTTCCTCTCCAACAAACACAAACATTTCTGTTAAGATTTATTCTTTACTGCTACACATGGCAATGAAATCCAGAAGCTCAACAACAAACAGGAAGAACAAATGTAAGCTATTAACAGAAAAATCAAAGTTTAGAGCCAAATAAATAGTCTGACATGGGTTTACACCACTGATCAGCCTCAAAATTGTTTAGTTCTCAAAAACTGGAACAAGGTCTGAGAATGCAAAAAGTGCCCTGTGATGCAGACCTGAAGAAGAATATAGGATTTATATACCTGAAGAAGAATATAGGATGGTTGCTCTATATTCAGCATCGTGTACAGTAACTGGACTGCCTGCACAAGGACTTTCACCATGTACTGTAACAGTGTTGGGAGGGCTGGAAAAGAAAAGAATGCTGAGTGAGAGCAGTGTGGTTGTCTGGAGAGCTGTGCCTTGCACAGGGTCAGCTGGCAACCAGTCCCTCGCAGGGTTCTGCAAGGATCATCCTAGCCCAGGGACTGTTAATGTCTTCATAAATGACCTGGATGCAGGACTTGAAGGTTTACTGACAAAACTGGAGGCAGAAAGGCCCTGCAGAAGGTTCTGGAAAACTGGAGAGCTGGGCAATCACCAACCACAGGGACCTGAACAGGGGCAAGTGCTGGGTTTTGCACCTAGGACGCAGCAGCCCTGGCTGGACAGACAGACAGAAGAGCAGAGGCTGGGGAGCGACCCTGAGCAAACGGATCAGAGGTGCCCACCGTCCCGGGCTCCTGCACCCACCTGGCAGCCCCCGGAACTCTGCTATGGGCACCAGCTGGATCCTGGAGTTGTGCAGTACATCCTGGTGTGGCCGGCTCTCTGCAAGTGGGACAAGCATCAGAGAAGGAGCCTCTGCTCCGGCTTCTGCCCTTGCTCCCTCTCTCCTGCCCCTGCCCCCATCCCCCTGCCCTTCCTCCCTTTCTCCTGCCCTTCCTCCCTTTCTCCTACCCTTAGAATCATAGAATCACCAGGTTGGAAAAGACCCACCAGATCATCGAGTCCAACCATTCCCATCACTCACAAAACCATGTCCCTCAACACCTCATCTACCCGTCCCTTAAACACGTCCAGGGAAGGTGAATCAACCACCTCCCTGGGCAGCCTCTGACAATGCCAAATGACCCCTTCCATTGAAATTTTTTTTCCTGATATCCAGCCTGAACCTCCCCTGGTGGAGCTTGAGGCCATTCCCTCTCGTCCTGTCCCCTGTCCCTTGGGAGAAGAGCCCAGCTCCCTCCTCTCCACAACCTCCTGTCAGGGAGTTGGAGAGAGCAATGAGGTCTCCCCCTCAGCTTCCTCTTCTCTAGGCTAAACACCCCCAGCTCTCTCAGCCGTTCCTCATCAGGCCTGTTCTCCAGCTCCTTCACCAGCTTCGTTGCTCTTCATTCCAGCCCCTTCCAGCTTCGTTGCTCTTCTCTGGACTCGCTCCTTGCCCCCACTCCCCTCCCAGTGGGTCTTTTCCAACCCAGTGACTCTATGATTCTGTGACTCTCCCGCTCTTGCTCCTTTCCTCCTACCGCCCCCTCCCCTCCCACTGGCCCCGCCCCTCACCCGCCCTGGCCCCGCCCCCGCACTCACGCAGGAAGCCCAGCAGGGCCACGCGCCGCCCGTGCCGCGCGAGCGCGAGCGCGTGGTACTGCATGCGCGGGCTGCGGCCCAGGTCGCCCAGCACGGCCACGCACACGCGCCCCGCGGCCCCCGCCGCCCGCGGCCCCCGCCGCCGCCACCACAGCAGCGCGAGCGCCGCCGCGCCCAGCGCCAGCAGCACCAACAGCGCCGCCATCTTGGGCGGGGGCGGGGCCGGGCGGGGCGGGGCCCGAACCGCGTCTCAGAGAGCCGCGTCAGAGCGGCTGTTGAACACCCTCGGCCAGGCCTTGAGAGAAAATTTGTGGAGAAATTTGTCTTGATGTCCAGTCTGAGCCTGCCCTTGTGCAACTTGAAGCCGTTTCTCGCCCTGTCAGCTCTCACGGGGGAAACCAGCACCCACCTCAGTCCCACCTCCTTTCAGGCAGTTGTAGACAGGGATGAGGTCTCCCCACACCCTCCTACAGGCTAAACATCCCCTGGCCCCTCAGCCGCCTCTCGTGACCCTTGTTCTCCAGCCCCTTCACCAGCTCTATTCCCTTCTCTGGATGCACTCCAGCCTCTCAATGGACGCTCCAGGCTTGGAGAAGAGTGGCTGCAAACGAGTCTTACAAGGAGCGGCTGAGAGAGCTGGGGGTGTTTATCCTGGAGAAGAGGAGGCTGAGGGGAGACCTCATTGCTCTCTGCAACTCCCTGACAGGAGGTTGTGGAGAGGAGGGAGCTGGGCTCTTCTCCCAAGTGCCAGGGGACAGGATGAGAGGGAATGGCCTCAAGCTCCACCAGGGGAGGTTCAGGCTGGACATTAAGGAAAAAATTTCCATGGAAAGGGTGATTGGTCACTGTCAGAGGCTGCCCAGGGAGGGGTTGATTCCCCTTCCCTGGAGGTGTTTAAGGGACGGGTAGATGAGGTGCTGAGGGACATGGGTTAGTGATCGATAGGAGTGTTTGGACTTGATGATCCGGTGGGTCTTTTCCAACCTGGTGATTCTGTGATTCCACGATTCCTAGCGGGGAGCAGCCGGCACTCGAGCTTCTCCCCCTCAATCCCGCCCGGTCCTTCCCCTCGGGGCTCCTCCCTCGCTCCTCCGCCAGGGGCGGTGCTGCTCCCAAGATGGCGGCGGCGGAGCGTGCGGCGCTGGCGGCCGTTGCGGTCATGGGGTGGCTGCAGGCGGTGGCCGGTGCGGGGTGAGGGGCTGGGGACGGCGGCAACGGGACCCCTGGGAAGGGAGAAAAAGACCGATGAGATGGCGGAGGCACCGGGGAGTGCGGGGCATGGCGGGGGCGGGTGGCACCGGGACCGCTTTGTGTGACCAGCAGGTCCAGGGAGGTTCTTCTCCCTCTGGACTCGGCACTGGTGAGACTGCTCCTCGAATCCTGTGTTCAGTTGTGGGCCCCTCAGCACAAGAAGGATGTTGAGGCTCTGGAGCGAGTCCAGAGAAGAGCAACGGAGCTGGTGAAGGGGCTGGAGAACAAGTCCTACGAGGAGCGCTGAGAGAGCTGGGGGTGTTTATCCTGGAGAAGAGGAGGCTG
>JAUMJK010001635.1:0-84227 GCA_033558105.1 Coccyzus lansbergi | reverse complement strand
CACCGCTACGACGGACCAATCCGCGCGGGGGGCGCGGTGTGCCCCGCCCTCCCCTTCGCACGCTGCGGCGGAAGTCCGTCCCTAGGCCACGCCCCCTCCGCACTCGGCGGAGCAATCGGCGCTGGGGAGCGTGTCCCCTCCTCTCTCCTCCTACGCGCGCCGGTGGGCGTGGCCGCCGCGGACCGGAAGTTTCTGCCGCTTTCCCGGAAGGGGCGCCGCGGAGAGGCGGGGTCGTACTGGGGCGATTCTTCGGACACGCGGTGCTGCCGCCGCCGCACGGGTCCCTTTGGTTGTTGGGGGCTGTAGGACCTTGGCGAGGCTTGCGGCGGGGCTCGCGCGGTGCCTGGCCACCATGGGCCGCCGCGCGCGCGAGCGCAGGCGGCAGCAGCAGCAGCAGCAAGAGCGGGCAGAGCGGGGCGGCGGCGACCGAGGGGTGAGAGCCGGGCTGGGACGGCGGAGAGAGACGGGATCGGTGGGAGCGGGGTGAGGCTGACGGTGTGTCGGCGCCTTTCAGGGCTGGGCCGGCGGGTACCCCGAGATCGTGAAGGAGAACGAGCTGTTCGAGCAGTACTACCGGGAGCTGGGTATCGTCCCCGCCGGAGAGTGGGAAGATTTCATGGCGGCGCTGAGGGAGCCGCTGCCCGCCACGCTGCGTATCACCGGGTACCGCAGGTAGGACCTGGCGCGGGGAGGAGATCTGCAGAGGGCTCTGAGCTGTCCCTTGGGACACGAAGATGTTCAGGGGGCTGGAGCGCCCCAGCTAGGAGGACAGGCTGAGAGAGTTGGGGTTGTTCAGCCTGGAGAAGAGAAGGCTCCCCGGACACCTTATAGCAACATTCCAGTACCTGAAGGAGCTGCAATAAAGCTGCAGGAGGGCTGTTTATAAGGGAACATTATGATAGGATAGAACAAATGGCTTTAAATTAGAAGAAGGGAGATTTGGGTTAGACGTTAGGAAGAAATGCTTCACAACGAGGGTGGCACAGGTTGCCCAGGAAAATTGTGGATGCCCTGTCACTGTAGGTGTTCAAGGCCAGCATAGATGGGGCCTTGGGCAACCTGGTCTGGTGGGAGTTGTCCCTGCCCATGGCAGGGTTGTTGGAACAGGATAATCTCCAGCCTTCTCCCTTGCAGTCATAGCAAAGAGATTCTCCACACGTGAATATAGAATCATGAAGGTTGAAAATAACCTCTAAGAGCATCTAGTCTGACTATCAGCCCAATACCACGGTGCTTTCTAAACCATGTCCCAGGGGTGCCACATCTGTGCACTCTTTGAACACCTCCAGGGATGGAGACTTCACTGCTTTCCCGAGCAGCCCTTTATTAAAGAAAGCACCACTGTTTCAGTAAAGAAGTTTTTTTTCCTGATACCCAATCTAAACTTCACCTGGAAGAATTTGAGGCCGTTTCCTCTCATCCTAACAGCTTTGAATAGGAAGGGGAAAAATCTAGACTAGACATTAGGAAGATATTCTTTGCAGTGAGGGTGGTGAGGCACTGACAGAGGCTGCCCAGGGAAGCTGTGGATGCCCCATCCCTGGAGGTGTTTAAGGCCAGGTTGGATGAGGCTTTGAGCAATCCAATCTAGTGGGAGGTGTCCCTGCCCATGGCAGAGGGATTGGAACTGAATGACCTTTAAGGTCTGTTCCAACCCAAACCATTCTATGATTCTATGTCTCTCCCTTGCAGTCATGCAAAAGAGATTCTCCACACTTTGAAGGAAAAATACTTCAAAGAGCTGCAGGACTTGGAGGTAGATGGCCAAAAAGTCGAAATGCCGCAGTCACTGAGCTGGTAAGTGAGCAGGAAGCCAAATACAGCATGTAGCATATTCCCGACATCCAGCCTGACAAACTGGTTTCTGGTTTTTTTCTGTCTTTGCTCTTTATCCATTTCTTTGCCTCTAGGTATCCAGAGGAGTTAGCCTGGCACACTAATTTGAGTAGAAAAATCTTACGCAAGTCACCGCAACTTGAAAAATTTCATCAGTTTCTGGTTAGCGAGACAGAGTGTGTAAGTGTTGGATTGAGCTTGGTGTTTTTCTTTCTTTCTTTCATGTCTCATGTAGCTTTTTTATTTACATGTGTTGTGAGGAATTGGGGCTGTACCTTTTCTCTTGGAAACTGAGAAGCTCAGAACGATCCAGATTTTATGTGGCTGTTGACAGTGATTTATCCCGTGACTGTGGCACATAACTGCAGTTACAAATATTTCTCCTATACTAATTGCATTTTTTTCATTGTGGAATGTGCAAATGAATCTGCTAAAACGATTAATTGCTGTTAGAAAACAGGTGTTTAAATCTTGTAAAAAGTGTGCATGTGTACATAACAAGACTTACCTTTAGTAATGGATGTTCTCATTTGGTTCAAGACAGTTTCTCATTTATTCCAAGCAGAAAATATGTCCATAGAATTAATAACTTTGGAGTAAATATGAAATCATTAGGAATTTCAATTAAGTGAAATACTGTGAATTTTTTTTTTTGTAAACCACTAACAAACTTTAATCCTAAAGGTATAATAGTGTGGATTTGATTGCTTTGCTATTTTGCTGCGTAGAGATTTAGAAGTTTTATTGTAAAAGAAATGCATTCTTTTGTGGAATAAAAAGAAGTTTGTATTTCTTTTTTTTTAAGGGAAACATCAGTCGTCAAGAGGCTGTTAGTATGATTCCACCTCTACTGCTTAATGTTAACCCTCATCATAAGGTAACTCTAATATGCCACATTCAAGAGTGCTGTAGTTTTTAGTAAATTGTTCAGTACAACTGTGATTCTGCAAGTGTATGCAAAAAAAAAATACTTTAAATAAGAACACATAGCAAATTTCTCAAGTACTTAAAAATACAAGGTAGGACTTTTTTAATTTTCTGATGTTTATAGATTTTAGATATGTGTGCTGCTCCTGGATCCAAGACTGCACAGCTCATTGAAATGCTGCATGCAGACATGAATGTTCCTTTTCCTGGTAAGTCTGGAAAAACTATTAAAAACTTCTTTTACTTTGAATTTCTGCTTTTTTCTTGTAGAAGATTATGTTTAATATGACAGATAAGTAACTGAACTTCACTTTGAATTCCCAGAGTAGTTGAGTGATATCAGATGGGAAGCACCCCACCTTTTCCTTGAAACTTGCCTTGGCTTGAAGGAGAGAAATGGATTGTATATATCTCTTCACAGTGCAGACTACAGTAGATGTAATTACAGCTTAAATTTTGTATCTAAATAGGGTAAACTTGGTAGAAGGCAGCCTGTGAGCCCCCTATGTTTTAGTGGTGTCCTGCAAACACTGGATTAAGCTGCTTTAGCTGTAAAATGGTCTTGATATTTATCTTCTTTTTAAGCTTCAGAATCTTTGCTTTCAGTTAGATGCACAGAGAAAATACTGCCCACAGAAATTAAGTTAGGGGTGCAAATTCTTTCTGTCTTCTGCCGGAAATCTACTGATGTTCAGAGATTACCTTCATAGCAGTGGAGGTTTTCTTTGTTCTAGGATTTTACTTTGAGAGGGAAGTATTGAAGGAGCGTTGGTTGTGTCTTATTTCCACTGCCTGCAAACTAGAGACTGTTTTGACACATCGGTTAACCTCGACATGTTATATGTTATTTTATGTTTAGTAAGGGGTTCTCTATTTGTAGTCAGTCTTTTAAGTAAAAGTCTCTAGTGAAAGGTATACACAACATTGAAGATAAGGCAATAATCTACATATTGTTTAGCTGCTGAAAAATAAAGCATCTTCCCACTATTTGATGTTCACAGAGGGTTTTGTAATTGCCAATGATGTCGACAACAAGCGCTGCTATTTGCTGGTTCATCAGGCTAAGAGATTAAACAGTCCATGCATCATGGTGGTAAATCATGATGCCTCCAGCATTCCTAATCTACAAATAGATGTTGATGGAAGAAAACAGGTCCTCTTCTACGACAGGATTTTATGTGATGTCCCCTGCAGGTATCTTGCATGTAGTTTTCAATATGCAGGTTTTATTGCAGTAAGAGCAGTGCTAGAATTTTTGTGTTACTGAGTTATTGAGTTCCTTAGCAAGTTATATTTTGTATCAAGTTCCAAAACAGGCAAATAAATTAAACTATCTTACTTAGGGGGATACCAAATCAAGGTGAATGTTTTTCATTCTAAATGGTACTTGAATGTAGTCAGCTGAAGGGATTCAGATTTTGAACTTAGGATACTGAAATACAAAGATACTGCAGAAATAAATAGTACAGTGTAGGGATGCTAGTTAATACGGGAGAGGGGCTGGTAATATTTTACTGCTGTAAATTATTTGAATATGAAATGAGTTTTAAGCACAAATAATATATATCTAATCAACCTCTGTAACAGTGGAGATGGAACCATGAGGAAAAACATTGATGTATGGAAGAAGTGGACAACACAAAACAGTTTGCAGCTCCATGGGTAAAAATGCTTATTACACATCTGCATTTCTTTCATTTCTGTCTCCTCCTTTTCCTGTGTCTTCAACATCTGTGTGCATTCACATGTTAATATATGACAAAGAAGAGACTAAGCAGAGTTGCTTTTCTCTCATATCTAGAGCTTATATGCCATTCAGAGAAACTGCAGTGTAATATTTCAGATGTGAGGAGTGGTGTGTGTGAATCTAAATTGCTTGTATTCTTATGAATATCTGACATAATAAGGCTTATTGTATTAATATAGATGAGGTAGCTAATAAAAAAGGGAACAGATCATTTGGTTTGGATTCTTAATGTTTAGGTAGGTAAAATGCTGTTAGAAAATACAGAAATATGTAGAATTTAAGAGAAATGAAGTCTTTAGACTATTAGAGATAATACGTAAGTGTGTCCGGAGAAGAATGATGAAGTTGGTGAGGGGGTTGGAGAACAAGTTTTATGAGGAGTAGCTGAGGGAACTGGGGTTGTTTAGCCTGGAGAAGAGGAGGCTGAGGGGAGACTTCATTGCTCTCTACATCTACCTGAAAGGAGGTTGTAGAGAGGAGGGAGCTGGCCTCTTCTCCCAAATGACAGGAGTCAGGACAAGGGAATGGCCTCAAGCTCTACGAAGGGAGGTTTAGGCTGGACATCAGGAAAAGAATTTTCACAGAAAGGGTCATTAGGCACTGGCAGAGACTGCCTAGGGAGGTGGTTGAGTCACCTTCCCTGGAGATGATTAAAAAATGGGTGGATGTGATGCTGAGGAGCATGGTTTAGTGGTTGATAGGAATGGTTGGACTAGATGATCCTGTGAGTCTTTTCCAGCCTAGTGATTCTGTGATTCTTTGTAACCAGTTTGTTACCTGAGGCCAATTTGTGTTAACTGATGGTGAATGAGTAGTTAGCCTAGTTCAGGTACATGATAAAAAGCAGTAATTTAAACACAGATGAAACACACTGTGCATTTGTAATGAGCTGGAATACCGTTGGTTACTGTGACTCAGCTGACCTATGATGACTTGTTAGTACTTGGTAACTCAATTTCAGGCTTTATTTTAGTTTAAGTATGCAGGAAGGGTACAAACTGGTGATTCAACTTAGTTATGTTTTAATTAGAAGACCAAATCTAGCTAAGCTGTGTTGCCCATAATATTTGTAATAGTCAGATTATTCCTCATTTTAATTCTAGATTTCTGAGAAGAAGAGTCAGGTCTTGGGGTATTATTTTTCAAGTGTTAAGTACTTTATAATAAACTTGATGGGGCACTAGAAAGAATTCAATAGAGATCATTATGTTAAAAGTTATCGTGCAGTAATGTTAAGATTTGATCTAACTGCTCTTTTACTAGGTGTAATTGTGAGTGTGTCTGCAGTACAGACTGCACGAAGCTGGCTTATAAAACTGACTTGAATTTGCATACTGGTGACAGCTGTGGAACTTGGTACTGGCTTTGTCCATGGAGAGTTCTATGTCTGCAGTAGAGCTTCACCTGCAAGAAATTTGATTGCAAATCTTTCTCGTTCCTGAGTAGTGCCTGGCTAGTCTAAGAGTGTTCTGTTAGATTGCAGTTAAGAATTGCAACTCGTGGTGTTGAACAGCTGGCAGAAGGTGGGAGAATGGTATACTCTACGTGTTCATTGAATCCTATTGAAAATGAAGCTGTGATTGCATCTCTGCTGGAAAAGAGTCAAGGTGAGAGTATGAGCTTGGGCAGAGCTTTCTTCTTCTTAGCCCAAAAAAGGATATGTTTATGGCAGTAATAAGTATTGTGTAGCTAACATGCTCCAAGTACGCAAGACTGCAGCAATTTTTTGGTACCAATAGGATTTCATTGGTGCTGATAGGAACAGTCTTCATAGATGGGCCTAGATAGGATGCAAATATAAAACCTGGAAGTGTGTTAACGATACAGAAAAGACTTGTACAGATTGATGGAATTCAGTCTCTTGTATTTGACTTCTGCTAACCGATTCCACTTGTTGGAGTCTGTCTGACATTTGTATTTCACTTGAAAAACATGGCATATTTATTTTCCAAAAGAAATACTGTAAATACTGCTGTATGCTATAGGAGCAAAAAGTATAGAGGGTACTCGAGCACTTAGAGGAATGTTATTGTGCACCAGTAGGTGGGAGTCACTGATACCTTTGCCATCATTTGACCCACATTTTGACATGCTTGGAATTTTAATGTCTCCAAGCTCATGGTTTTTTTACACTTTTAACTTGCATGAGAAGGCTTGTTTAATTTCTTAAGTTCTTCACGAGAAGTAGCAAGAGGTAGGACAGTTGACCTGAGCTGGGGAGCTGCACTGCATAAATTTGTGATAGTAGAGTTTAGTAGCCCAAATTTTGAGTCTTGAGCTGATGAACACTGTTCTAAGTCAGTAACCTAAAGTTTTGAGACATCTAATTGGATTTTGCAGGAAAAGTTGCACAGACTTTAAGTTGAGTACTGTGCAGAGCAGAAGGAGTTGTATTTCTCCTGGAGCTGAGCTGGTTCTGTAAGTTGAATAGCCTTTTTTATGTAATGTTTCCTTTGTGCCAGTCACTATCCTGGCCTCAAATTTCACTGTCTCTGAAACTGCCTTATAGGTAAAATGCCTATAATAATTAGGAATTTACTATCTCATTTCCACTAATTTTTATTTTAGAAATATTTTCTGTGTCAGACTTAGTAAAAGAACAACATACAGATATTTCCAGTAACTTGTAGGATGTCTGGTTTATTGAAGGCTATATAATTCCAGAGTTAAATTTAATGAGGACAAGGTTGAAAAGCAGTAAGGACTAGTTTGGATAGGAGCACTAATTTGTTAGTGGAGGCAAACAATTGCAGCATCTGAGGCAAATTCAGTACTTGGAAGTGAGGATCTTTCTGGCCATGATGTTGGATCTTTGCCCAGGGGAGGTGTTTAGAGGCTCAGTGAGAGACTATGATGTATCCCAGAGAGTAAATATTATCTTTGGGGCTTGAATGTAGGTGTATCTAAAGAAAGGTGAGGTGCTACAAAGGGTGTTGGACCTCAAAGATTTAGTCAGGACAGTCTGGAAGGTATGTTCGTTCTTCATTGTTAACTTAGTTCCTAGCACTGTGTTATACTGCCACTTAGAGAGCAGAGCAAATCAGAGATCCACTTCCATTTAGGGCTGAAGTAATAAGGAACAGGCAATTTTGTACTTTATTTCTCTATTGGGAATTGCAGTAGTTCTGCCAGATATTTAGTGCCTGATCAGTCTGATGTATTCTTGAGGTATCAGCTGAAGTCATGTTGTAGGTAGGCAGGTATAGGCAAAGGATGGATGCAAATATCAAGTTTAATCAGATTTGAAATGTCATTTTGGAATTTGTCTATGAATTCATCTGTCCTTTTTTTTTTAAAAAAAAAAAAAAAGCCTTTCTTAAACTGTCATTAGTCATGTAGAACAGGTTGATAAATTGTGTACAATTTGAGGAAAAGGCTACCTAATTGTTAAACAATGAGGTATCTAGAATCACAAAAGAGAAATTTTAACGTTTTTCTTCTCTAGAGAGATCAACTATTTAAGCACTAGAGTTTTATATGATTCTTCCTGGACTTGGGGAAGCTTAGAGTTTTTATTCAGTAGATTGAATTATGCTCTGTTGATGTTTCTTGCAGAAATCTGTTAGATATATAGCCTTTGTCCTCTTAGATTGGTAGTGCCTACCTTGCCGTGGAATTATATTTTTCATTTAAAAAACAAGAAATTCTTTCTTTTCTTGCTCACTGGAATATACTAAGATTTTAAGTCCATAAAATGAGAATATATAAAACATTTTTAAAGGCTTTGTCATCTAAAAAGAGTACTTATCTGAAAATAAGTATCAATGTAGTGAATCGAAATACCGAGTAAGTGAGAATTAAAACTTCTGTGACTGCTTTGCCTGGAACACTGATGTTTGGTGATTCAGGTTGTAGAGTATTAGTCTATACAGCTGCAACAAAAAGTAGCTAACCATTATGTTTTGGTTAACTTACAGGTTGCGAACTTCTGTAGTTATTATGAACAGTTAGTACCATCTTTCTTGTTAATTTCCACAGTAGTAGTTGTATAATGTTTTGTTCCTTGAAAGTTTTTAAAAACAATGTTTTTTAAATGGTCTTAAAACTTCAAGTAAAACCACTTCTATCAAAGCTAATTAGGAACACAACTTTCAAATTCTGTGCTCAAGAATCTTTATATGCTTGGAATTTCAGGTGCCTTAGAACTTGCTGATGTCTCATCTGAGTTACCAGGTTTGAAGAGAATGCCAGGAATTACAAAATGGAAGGTACTGGACCTGATATTTCTGTGAAGTTCCTGGTCTGTGTTAGAGTATTAAGTTAGGGAAATTTTGAAGTGTGCCATTTCAAAAAATTAGGTTGAGCTGAAGTAATGGTAGTGATTTGCTTTTAGAGTTCTAGACAATATAACTTTGTAGAGGATAAGACTAAAAATCTTTTTCATGTTAAGTTCTGATCTCCTCCTCTGTCTCCTTCTCTCTCATCTATTCTTTTTTCCTCTAGCTCCTAGATAGTCTTCCTGAACTTCCCTTTTTCGTGTTATGCTCATATGGCCTGTAGATGGCAATATAATTTCAGCCACTTTTTAAGTTATCCCTCCTTCTCTATCTTTACAGTCTGTGAACGTTAGATTCTGCAGTTCTTTAGCCTGGTCCGTTTGAATAATTTGGAAGTAAAAACTGTTAAACCCTTTCTGGAAATAAGCTATAAACCCCACAGTGATGTGAGTAATCCTAGACTATTAATAGAAACCTGTATTTTGTTCCAGGCCTTAGGTGATTTCAAGTTTGGAAACAGCCTAAGTAGGGAGGGGCAAAAGGACTCTAAAGCTTCCTCAGCTTCCTATTAAGAGTATTATCAAGAAATGTAGAAGGCTATCACGGCAGGAAAGAAGCTCTCGTTAAATTTTAATGACGAGCCTGCTCCTTTGCAAATGTCATTGGTTCTTTCATCTTCTCTCACCATTTCCCTGGTCTCTTGCAATGGCAGTCTGAGTGTTTTTACCTGTGTGGACACTAATGAATGTGATGCATGGAGTAAAGATTTGTTTACATTCTGCCATTGGAAATCCAGCTTAGAAATTAGCTGATTTCTTTCTTCTTACAGTTCTTTAAGCTTCAATTATAAGTTTGTACTTGAAGGATAAACCTGAAATGCATAACTGCGTCTCCATCTCAATTTTACTTTTTTTTTTTCACTGTATAAAGCTAATACTTTAAATAGTAAAAATAACCTACAAAAAGATCGGTAACTGTATTTTCTGTTCCCTATAATGTTCATTTCTGTGTTTGCAGTTGAAATATAAATCTCCTAATGGATATCTTAAAAATGGGCTAATAGAATCTGTTGAAAGTTTGCACAACTTTCTTCAGCCCTTATTTGCCGCTACTGTGTATTTTCAAGCCTCATTACCTAGATTTTAACTTGCTTTGCTTTGGTGCTGTTTTTACTTTATGTGGTCTTTTGTTTCCTTGTGAAACATATGTTCAGTGGGATCCCTGCTACTTAGTGATTACATTGAATATTTGTGAGCATCAGTTGACTGTAAATCTTTAGAAGCAGCAAAATAAAAATAAGATTTTGCTGAAGGGACACTTAGGTGCTTGGAAAAAGCATTCAATAGTCTCTCCTTAAGCCAGATAATGAGTGGACTTCAGTGAATTATTTCAGAATCTTGAAGAGACCTTTTTAACACCAGACCTGGTAACCTACTTCTGCAACACACTTAGTCTTCATTTTGCTCTAACAAGAGACTGGTGAAATGTGCAGTAGAGAAGAGCTCAGCATATTCTTTGATACTTCGTCATTCTACCAGTTACACTGTGTGGCTGGGCTGGTAAATCAAAACTGAACAGCACAGCGCAGTTACTGTAGTGCATCCAAGAGAGTTGTAGACTCGTTTGCACTTCCAGTTAGTCATCGGTCCCACTGTTTGTTTCTCTAAAGCTGAGCTCAGGACAGCAGTTCAGAATCACAGTCTGTCTTGTCTCTATCTAGCAATATGACATGTAGCATATTGGACTTCTGGAAGTACTGTCATTTCTATTTCAGGAATATGCAAAGGCACAATATTTTAGGTGTGATCTGATCAGTGGCTGGGAAGTGCCAGGCTTCATGATACTGAAATCTGTGTTCTAACATTCTTAGGGAAATTGTGATCTAGGTAGGACTTACATTTCAGTTTCCAGTAGAATGCTTCATTAAACCTGCAAGTCAATCACAGTGAGATGTATGAAAACACTTCATCCTACTTGCCAGTCCTGAAGTCACCATTGCAATGACTTCTCTGTTTTGTTTTCTTGACAACAAAAGGAGGCCTTCATTTCAGTCATTAGTTTTATGCATTTGTTCCACACATCCCTGGATGTGACCTTTCTTAACAGTCAAATGCCTAGTACAGAATTAGGCATCCAAAGCTCTGAAGCCAAATTTTCCCTGTTTTTTTTTTTTTTTTCTTTTTTCCACTTTGGTATACTTGCTTAAAGAGGATTTAAAATTGTTACAAGAGTTGCAGCTCTAACCTGCTTGTATCTTAAGAGTCCTTCAGAAGCTTTGACCCATAGACAGCATGAAGGGATGTTATGTCCACACCATCTGTTAGAGTGAATTCATAGTTGTGTTTTGAGTCCTGGATACAGATACAGACGGAGTTATTTAGTAAATTTCCTTGAAAACATCTCTATCTGTGACCTATGTATAAGTGTGTCATGGGGCTCTATGCCTACCAAGCGGTTGTGCTGCACTCCTCCATCTTTCCTATGGAATGAAATTGAAATTCCTCATTTCTAATGTCTATTAGACTGCAGTAGCACTATTCCTTTTTATACTGATTGGAAGTTGCCTAGCAGAATGTTTCACAGTCAGTCTCATGGAGAAAATTAAGTAGTGTATCCTAAATTTGGTGGCTTACTTATCTTGTGTCCTCCACCACTGTCCTTCCCTAGTAATTTACTGTTCTGTATGTTTTAGCAGGTTATCAGAAATCACTGCGGTTGATTCTGTGCCAGCCTTTACTTGACTGCACGCTTTTTTAAGCATGCAGAGAAGTACAGCTGACAAGAATCTCTTGTTCTTAAGCATACATGTGCAATATAGAAATGAACAATGTGCTTTAAAGAACTTAATCTATGATACCAGAAAATAACTTCACTTTTTGGCATCTGAACATTGTTTTGAAAGTATTTTAGTTAAAACATGTAAAATGGTGACCTCAGTGTACTTATATGTACTCCTTTGAAGGTAATGCTGAAAGATGGGCAGTGGTTTGAAGAGTGGAAAGATGTGCCTTCAAATAGACAAACACAAATACGTCCCACTATGTTTCCAATCAAAGATGAAGAGAAGCTAAAGGCATTGAATTTAGAGCGTTGGTAAGTTTTCCCAGAGTAGATTTAAGGTTTTAATGCTTGCCTTGTATGGTGGTGGGCAAATTATAGTTAGGTCAGATTAGGAATGTGTTGCAGTATAAAACTACACTTGTACAGGTCTGAACGTATTTTAATTGCTTCACATGTAGTGGCAGTACACAATATTTAACCTCCAGTTAACTGAGAGAAATTATCGGGAGTTGCTTACAAGGAATAAGTATTCACGGAAACAGATCAAATTCTTTGTGTTCAATTGAGATCCCTTTCCAGTAATTTTATCTCTGTCTGTAAAACTTTAACAGGATGACTTATTTTCTATTAAAGACTTTCCATAGCTATTCTAAAGATAGGTTTTAGAAATGAGTCATTAAAGCTCTGATGTGAATGGTGAAGTGAATGTGTTGCATTGATGCAAGTTATTTTGCCAGAATGCTCTATTTTAGATCCTGTTTCTAGCTTGATAAATTAAATCTGCAGAATCCTACTGGGAATACTTTACCCTGAAATTAAATAGGAATGTAGAATTTCTAGGACCTTGTGAGAGCCTGAATTCATCATGATGAATACACTGCAATATTTTTTTTTTCTGCCCCCTAGTCTTAGAATTCTGCCACATCACCAGAACACAGGAGGTTTCTTTGTGGCTGTATTAATAAAAAAATCTCCAATGCCATGGAATAAACGCCAGCCTAAGGTAACTTCTTTTAAAAATGTTAAAATGTTAACTTTTAATAACATGTCTGGGATGTTTTTGAAAGCTTACGTAACAGTTATTGTATGATTTCTATTATGTAGCTACCCTTCAGTTATAGTTCAATATGTCAATTAAAAGTAAAGTCCTAAATAAATCCCTTAAGGACTTAAAAAAGAACTCTTAAAAAGTAAAAAAGAAAGGAAGAGGGATTTTGAAATCATAGTAAAATAGCAAGATAAAACTTAAACCTAAAATTAAGGCTTTGAAAGAATTACAGAAGCAGATTAGACTGGGTAGCTAAAGCTGTGACATCCTTCAGCTGTGTGTGGTCCCTCTGCTGAAGGCTTTTTTCTACTGTGTTAAAAGCTAATTCTGCTTTCAGTCTATCTTACTCTGGCTGGTTGCTCAGGAGTGATTCACTAGCAGATTAGTCTAGCAGATCAGCAGCTGGGGAATGGATGTAAAACTGTTAGGAGCAGCAGCAGCTTCAGCCATCTGACTTTAATCCACTTGTTGTCAATTGTCTTTAAAATCCTGTCAACAGGATTTTAAGTTGACATGGTTAATTTGATCTCATAGATTGTTACTATCTTTGAGAGAAACTTCTTGTGTGAATCCCTTTTAGCTGTTTTCTATTTATTTGATTTGCTTTATTAGAACACCTTATGAGTAGAACATCTGGCAGTAAGGAAAAAGCATTGATTCAGAAGCGTGTGTCATCCAAATAGTTTATGCCATGCCACATTTAACATCGTAGCACTCTCAGAGAAAACATGCAGCAGCAGGATGCATGTGTCACTTTGAGTGCTAGGAGGAAACCAGCAGATCCTGACTTAAAATAGTCTCTGTGAGTGCCTGAACGTGATTTTGTAAATGGTACAAAAATAGCATCCTAGGACAGTAGGTAAGAAATTGTCCAGATCGCTGCTAGAGGTAAATGCAATTTACAGTGCTATCTTGACTTAGTAATCAGATTAACTCCTGAAATGGATCTGTTTAAGTACTTGCCGACAAACTAATAGGAATTAATCACATGCAAAGAGAGAACATAGGCATCTTTTGGTCCAAGTTAGATACTCCTTTTGCTTTGTTGAACGTAATGTAATTTAAAACAGGTTCATCAGAAATTACCACAAAAACCAGGGGATACTGAAGTGACAGCAGCTAATTCAGATAATGGTTCTGAATGTGTTACTGAAGAACCGACACTTGCTGAAAATGAGGAGTCTAAGAAAATGCAAGAAGTGCAGAATTCAGACACTGAGCAGAGCAAAAAGGAAGGAGTATGTGGGTAAGGGATCATGTCTATGTGTTTGTTCTGTGAGAGCTTCATAATTGCTGAGTATTCTATAGTTGTTTTGTTATCAGACTCATTTAGAAGTTGATGAAGAAGAATTAATGATTTTCTACCTTTTCTATCTTATAGTTCATCAAGTTAGGACAATAACCACTTTTCTTATCAGAATTTTGAAAGTCTGTTAATCCTTTCTCCTCTGTTAAAGGAAAACAGTACTTTCAGAAGTTAACCTTTGGGCTGTCTTTACTGTCTTCACAATTATTTCCTCAGAATTCTTTTAGTACGTGGTTTTACGGTTTCTGTTTTCAAGCACTGCTTCTGTGTTTTATGAAGTTTAAATTGCGACTAATGATGTCTTGATGAAGCACAGAAAAATGTTAGTGTTCTGTTTGGCATACTGTCATTAGCAGGAGGCAGGTGTTGACTAAATTAACTAAATATACTGATTTTTAAACCAAATACTTTTACTAAAATTGACAATGCAATGGTTTGTTTGGTTTTGGTTTTTCTCAGACCACCACCATCTAAAAAAATGAAGTTGTTTGGTTTTAAAGAAGACCCTTTTGTGTTTCTGCCAGAAGATGATCCACTGTTTCTTCCTATCCAGTAAGAAAAAAATGTTTCTCTTTTGGCAGTAAGATTCCTAGTAGTTTAGTAATATTAGTTTTTAAGCTCATTGCAAAAGGTCTAGTTGATCATACATAAAATTTCTTCCCTAGCTTTCCACTAGGTGCCCCTCTCCTCAGCATTTAAGCTCTTTGCAAATGAAAACAACCAACTAGAGATTGCACTGAAGAGGCTTTGAGTGTATCTGAGTGTCTATGACAGCTTGTCTTCTCTGATGTTATGCTTCTTAGAAAGTCTAATCTGTAGCCAAAGTGTTAGCGGAGGTAGCTTGAGGAAATGGGATAACCCACGTATTTTGAGCATGTAATTTCATTGTTCAGTTAATAAAAACAAGTATTATGGCCACAGGAAGTTTTATGCATTGGACCCATCGTTTCCCAAGATGAATTTACTAACTCGAACTCAAGAAGGAAAGAAGAGACAGCTGTACATGGTTTCTAAGGAGCTAAGGAATGTGCTGCTTAACAACAGCGAGAAGATGAAGGTATGGTTCATCTCCTCAGGTTTTCAGAATGGAGATCAGAAGCATCAGTGGATGTCTCGTTGAACTGAATACTTTGGCTTATTGTTTATCTAGAGGATTAGCCCTCTGATAGGCGTTTGTTTTGGTCTAACTAAATATTTTCCTCCCTATCCCTCCTCTGTTACAGAGATAAGAGTTGTCTCTGAGACAACTTACCCTGTAAGTAACAGTCTTCAAGATTAAAATCAGTGTGTTGTTTAGCAGAAAGAAAGGAACTTGAAAGTAGAGGAAGGGAACATATAATGGCTGTGTGTGTCCCAGCACTGTTACGTGATTTTCAGATACTTCCACAAGTTTACATTGACAGTGCTTTATTTATGAGCCCCTTAATTATAAAATGTTAGGAGCTTTGAAAGTGTACCAGAAATAAGAGATAGCTTCAGCTGGATGTTACATGGGGACATTGTTTCAAAGTAGTTTCGAAAACTGAACATTTCGAAAAGTTGTTAAGCTGAATGGCAGTGGGATAAGAAGTAGTCTTTGTGAATTAGAGAGAAAAAATAGTTGATTTCATATATATATATAATACGGAGATATATATATATATATATATGGATTTCCATGGAAAATACCTTTCAAACGTTAAAGATTTGTCTTAAAAATCATTGAATAATTTGAAAAATAATTAAGTCATCTAATGTTGCTTCCTCCCTGCCCTAAGCAGAGCTGATTTCAGAGCTAGATGGGATACAGTTCCAGGCCTTATCCAGTTGGATCTTGAAAATTTCCAAGGATATTCATTACATCTTTGCACCAGATCTTGGAGTTGGATAAGTAATTATGCTTTTATCCCACAGACAGGAAATGGGTACATAGTTGACAAAATTTTAAGAAACTGGTGCATGATGCTAGGCAGAGAGGCTTTGGGTACCACAAAGGATGTAGTGTCCTAATATTAAGTGCTTGTGCACTTTTACAATCTTGTCCTTGATTGACTTTCCCAGAACCACCCAGAAAATTCTGACTCAAACTGAAATTAAAATTCTATCTTAATAGTTCATTGCCCTCATTTTAAGTCTGCTGCTTCCTCACAGTGTTCAGTTTTCAACACTGAAAGGAGTAAAAGATGTTTATGTTGAGAGAGAACTACATTTTGGTAGTGTGAATTCCTTTTTCCCTTCAGTGAATTTTCACATAGATTTAATTCAGTGTCTGGTGCAAATGGGCAAACATTACAGCAGAATTATCTTTTTTCTTCTTTTAGTGTAACAGTTAAGGAAAAAGCGAATTCAGAGGCGTAATTTAGAATTTCTGTTCCTTAACAATGATTATTGCCGTTGCCATTTGCAGGTTATTAACACAGGGATAAAAGTCTGGTCTCGCAACAGTGATGGGGAACAGTTTGGATGCGCGTTCAGATTAGCACAAGAGGTAATTACATAGCATTGTGTTTTCAAGGGGTGTACTTTGGTTCCCTCTGGAGCTTACAGCCCAGCTGTCATTGACTTTGTCAGATTAATGATGTGAATTTTCAGTATGGTTTAAAATGTAAAATTATTTTCTGTTACTTGCTAAAGGGCATGCTGTTTTTAACAATTTTTTTTTTACCTCAGAAAGTAGAGACTGCATTTTGAAATAATTTTATTTATTTATTTATTAAACAGGGAATTTACACTCTGTACCCATTCATTCATGCAAGGATTATAAATGTCTGCATAGAAGATGTTAAGATTCTGCTAACTGAGGAAAATCCATTCTTAAGTAAATTTAGCAGTGAAACACAGGAGAAAGTCAAAGACATGGGTAAGCTTTCCAGTTTGTGCTAAATAATTGCTACATGACCTGTGGAAGACTATGAAAATCCTGTCACATAAAGTGTACTTTCTAAAATTTTTGTGTAAATTTATTTCAAACATACTTGTTAATTAGACAAATAAGCGTTACTGAAACCCAATGTGCTACTCAAAACTGTAGTCCTTTCATACTACAACCTTTTAAGGTTTATGAACTCTAAACAACAGAAGACTTGCTGTGAGGTCATATTTAAAATACCTGGTGAACAAAGATTTTATAGATGCTACTGATCTTCATGCTTGTTAGTGGTCCAGCTGAAACTCTGTCATCTACAATTGTTTGTCATAATATGTATCGCGTAGAATATTATTATAGAGTCACATTCTAATTTTATTTTCTTAAGTCTGCTCATACTAATTATTTTATTTCCTCTGCACTGAATACTTGAAGTAATGAAGACAGATTTTCAGTCTTTCTTTATGTTGTTTTGTTTCCAAGTCGGTTTTGGTCCTTGTACATCAGCGTTTGATGAGACAGAATGGGTAGAACAACTTTTCTGAATTTAGGGCTGGCATGCTCCTGTGTTCATTGTGCTTAAGTAGAAGTTCCTTGCTAGATTCACTAAGTGCATTAATCCACTGTGTGGCTTGTATTTTAATTTGTTTGAGGGTGGGGGAAGCAGCATTGTAAATTACTAATGTAACTATATAAATACTTTGGTCAGAAAAAATAAGAAACAAGGAGAAAGATGGTATTGTCTTTAGTTTACTGTATTGATGTAGATAATTGCTAATCAGCTCATATTGTATGGCTGTCTAAACTTTTCATGAACATTTTCAAATTACGATCATATTACCAAGTAACACACCTGTTTTGTTTTATTCCCCCACCACTGCCCTTTCCTGTAGCAATGGGAAGTATTGTTCTGAAGTACGACCCAGACCCCGAGTAAGTAGATGTGTTGCTTTTTATTTATACATATTCAAAATCGGACAAGAATTTCTCTTCACTCAGTGAAAACTGAAGTGGAGGCACAGAGATTTAGTGAGGCCAACAGTAAAACCAGACAGGATGCAGAGAATGTAACAGGGAAAACCTTTGTATTCTTAAAATAACTGTCGGATTTAACTTTATGAAGGAGGGGTAGTAGTTCTGCCAGAGATTCACAGTATCCCTGCATGTCATTTGTATTTTTGTTTCCCTGTCAAGTCCAGCATTTGGAGTAGCAAAAGTTTTTCAACTTTTTCATTGTTTCTTTTTTGTAGACAAAGTAGTATCAGAAGCTCTTGAGAACCTTTTAGATATAACTTTAATCTTGCTGTTGCTTTTGTTAGTTCTGAAAACAAAAGTAGAAAATTACTTTGCCTGTTGCAGAAATTTAACAATGTTGAACTTTGTTTTTATTGTTTTCTTGCTTGTATTACTTTCTTGCTTTTGAGTAGGCACCTGTTTAGATATTGAAGTTAAGACCCATGTACTTGTGTGTTATACAAATAGTTATGTAATGAATTCACTGTTAAAGTTGATGCACTTATTTATCAGGATGTAAAATCAAGTTTTGAAGATTAACTGTCTCATAGTTAACCGAACATAACTGCTTGTTTGTAGAAAACCTGATGATCTTCAGTGTCCTATAGTGCTGTGTGGTTGGCAAGGAAAAACATCACTCCGTGCCTTTGTGCCCAAGAATGAGAGACTTCATTACCTGAGAATGATGGGAGTTGAAGTGTTTAAAGCAAAGAGGAAAGAAGAAGAATCAGAAAATAAAACAGGGGAAGAAGTTCAACATAGACTGGTGCAAGCAGAAGAAGGAATGGATGGGGAAGACAAAGAGTGTGATTTAGTCACAAAAAGGGAAGCAGAAATAGGTGAAGAATCTTCTCACACTCCTGTGGAAAGCATTGCTATGGAAGTAGAAAATAAAATTGAGGATCAGTCTGGTAAAAATATTAACAATCATGTAAGCCAGGAAAGCAAAGAGACAGATATAGATAATGCGAAAGATTAAGTTTCTTTATTACTTGGCAACTTCTTTGAGGCTCAGATCCAGACTTCTGGCCTTAGCATGGAAGTATATTTTAAAATTTCGGTTGGAGTGGGATGTTACTCTTTCAAAGCTTCGCGTATTTTATTTTTTACATGGAAACTATAAAGAGGTTTTTTTCTTGAAGTGTGTTGTCTTTCTACCATTTTAAGTTCTGTGTTACTGGTGGATTTGTGTGTGTGTTGCTGGCAATGGACCATGCACTAGTAAAATCTAAAGCCCATATTTGATATGGAATACTGGTATGTACTGTTGAACTTGCCTGGTCAAGAATTCCTTCAAAGAAAACACTCAGGTTTCATTCAGAACACATTATGTTCTAGGGAAAAAAAAATTCTAAGGTTGCTTACTCCACCTACCACCCAATCTGATTACTAGTTATGCAAGTCCTTTAATTGATAAGGGAATCAATGTGAATGTGCATACAAATGCATATATGGGATCTCGAACAACCTGGTTAACATTTACTCAAAATAAAACTCTGCACAGCATTCTGGACCAAAAAAAAAACATTTTGCCAGAGGCTGACACTCTTCTGACACTCTTCTTCAGATTGATGTATTGCTCGACAGGCACAGCTTACAGAAGTCGTTAACTAGATCTTCAGGTATGCTGAGGGTGCTTCAAACTTGTATCTTGAAACGTGCCTGTTTTAAGAGTCTGTGATTGTCCATCAGGTCTGCTGTGGGTATGTTTCCCTGTTATTTCTCTAGTTTTTGCAAGTTACTTATTTATAGGTGAAATATTAGTTAAAGCGTGGTGGTACACGTATTGTTGTATCATAGATGTTTAAAAGAGATTACCTATGTCCAAAAGAGCAATTTATTTTATCTGACTTAAAAGAAAAAAAAATTAGTTGTCTACCTCAGAAACTTATAATATAAATTCTATCTGTGGTGGCTTTGTTTCAGCAGTACTCTCTGTACTTGTACCATGCTGACCTGAAAGTAACCAGCATTACAAGGTGTTGTCCTTCACTAGGACCACGGTGATGCAAATGTTTGTGTTGCTTGTCAAATTAAGTTTTACCATGTGTAATTTTACTGATGAAGTCCTAATGTGGCTTACATCCATTTGCTGCACCTTACTGCAACAGACTTTCTGATGCCTGCCCTTGAACTACTTCATCAAAAGGAATATTCCTGAGGGAGAGATGTAAAAGTGAAATAATGCCATGTCCTCTGATAAGACTTTAGTCTCATGCAGTGAAAAACTACTGACAGGGCTCATTTTACTCTTGAGAGTCCATAAAATAGGTTAATAAGAAAAATCAATTCTTGCCCCTGTATTTTGCTAAGATTCGAGTTCGTTCTTTAAATCAGGAGCTGTGCGTGGCATGGGTTGATTTTTGGCAGCTCTTTAGGCTGAAGAACAGCATGGCAGAATTTTGTCTTCAGTACAGGTGTATGGCAAGTATGGTTGTTAATCCTTAAAAGTATATGAGGAAAGAAATTATAGCAACTTGAAACTTCAAACATGAAACTTAACATTGGCTTTCATATCTTTGCATGGGCATTTGAAATGGAAGAAGTGTGGAAGGCCACTATAATTAAGGCCTCATTGCCATCACAGTCTACACTATTCAACCTTGTGTATGACCAATTTTAATCCATCTAATCTTTTTATGCTCTAATAATTGCCATAAATTATCAGAAGGTCAAGTTTTAAAACTTGAGAACTTGTTTTGAATTGTGCCTGCTGTTACTGTATCTACTGATGTCCTTGCAAAGCAGTGTGCTCGGTTTCAGGTGGTGACTCTGCAAAGGATACAGTTTCGTGTGAAGTTAAGTTGATAAGAATACTTGTTGATACAATCATCAATGTTGGAAAAGACCTCTGATATCATCAAGTCTCACATCAGCCCAACACCACTCTGCCTACTAAACCACCTCCCCAAGTGCCACATCTACATGCTTTTGGAATCCCTGCAGGGAAGGAGACTCCACCACTACCCTGGGCAGTTGGTCCAGTGCTTCACCACTCTTTCAGTAAAGAAATGTTTCCTAATATCCAATCTGAACCTCCCTTGGTGCAACTTGAGGCCATTTCCTCTTGTGCTATCACTTGTTACTTGGAAGAAGACAACTGCACCCACCTCACTACAACTTCTCTTCAGGGAGTTACAGAGAGTGATAAGATCGCCCTTCAGTCTCCTTCAGACTAAGCCAACTATAGATAATGAACAGTCCTGGTTATTTTTTTTGTGGCTGAGGTTACCACAGACAGACTAAAATGAGAGTAGAAAGCTTTTATCTGGGAGCTAAACGAAAGAGGGTTTTTAGATCATAAATTGACTGAAGCAGAGTATAACTTAGACTTGTAAGAGAATAAGGGCCCACATCTGCATCATTTTAAGTCCTTTGAGTAGCCCCATTTTCCTGCATTATCTAGGAAATTTTGCTTTGCTCTTTACTTTTTGGAGGGCTTTTTTTTTTTTTCCTGTTAAGTGCAAATGGGAAATTTCAGCCGAAAACCTGAGAGTCTAATTTTCTTGTGCTTAACAGCAGCTTTACTCTGTGTCTCCACAAAGCCCAGAGACTGTACGTCGTTAAAAAAAAATAGTACAAGTTTGCTTATACCAGTTGCTCTGTCCTAGTTATTCTTGCCTTGATTGCCAGAAAGGAAGATGCCCAAAACTCTAGGTGGTGTCTGAAAACACTGTCCTAGCCTCCCTGACTGGGATCCTGATGAATTGGGATGTGTTTTGTTTGTCTGTCTTCTGAGCTGTGTGCTGCTGCAACTGATGATCAGGTGGCTGAACCTCTGCTTGGGTGGGTTTGCAATTAATTGCTGCAATTAATCTAAAAGGAAGGTGAAAGAGAAGTCTAGTTAACGTTGCTGGGTTTTATAAACAGGACTGCAGAGGTTTGCACTGATGGCAGGGGCTTTTATATGCAGTGGAGGGGAAACAACAGAAAAATTCCCTGCATCAAAATGAATACTCTGATCATGTTCTGCTTAAAGATGCCCTCCAGAGGAGCTGCTGGATGGAGCCTTCAGAAAATAATCCATTGCCTGAAAAACCTAGAAAGAAGAGCAGAGAAAACACCTCATCAGACTCTCCTTGGCAGCTTTTTCACCAGTGTTTACACTATGTTAGTCGTTGCTTTAGAAGTTTGATAATTTAGTTTGCTGTAAAATTACTCTACCATAATCTAGTGCTGCTGGGATAACTTTTTTGTTCTTTTTCTTAAATGTTTGAATCCTATGAAACGTCAACGGAACTTCTCAAAGTATACAAACTCCTTGAAAAATTCCTGCCTATAAACTTCAAATTTACTCTTTAACAGTGAAAGCAAGCAATTTAGCTCCTGCACCCCTATCTGGAACTGCAGCAAAGGGATATCAATGCGTGTGTGTCTTCCAGTGGGAAATCTCCAGCCCAGAAAACAAGTGGCGGTGTGCTCATGCCGTGCTGCTGCCAGAGCTGAGCTTGGCGCTCGGTCTTACCCGCTGTCTCTCCAGGACAAATCTTGTAAACAACCCCCAACAAAGCAAAGCGGGTACAACAGCATTTCTGTTCTTTCCAACAAATGTCCTGATAAAGTCAGCTGGGGCCCTCGTAGCACCACATGTTTTTACCACTCCATTTTGCAGCTGGTTTTCGGCAAAGTCAGTCAGCGAAGAGCTGCGGGGGGCACCTGTATTCTGTACCGGGATGAGAGGCACCTTGCTGCCCACCCCGAGCACCAGCAAGAGCCCCTTTCAGAGGGACCGAGGTCTGCTTGTACCCTCAAGGTTCAGCGTTGCTCTTGGGGTGTCCACACCTCTGTCCCTTCAGGTGGATTTTCCACACCTACCACTGATTCTTGTATCAAACACATGGTTGTATTTGATTATTATTTAATTTGTTGCCCTGTTTCTTAAACAACCTCGAGTATTAATCTTTTGACTAAAATCTGGTTTGCTGCTTATGGTGTGGCTGCTTGTGTTATGAATTTAAATTAAGTTTCTTTAGTTCTACACTTTGTATTCCTTTTTGGTTACATACGAATGTCTCCCTGGCCAGCTGTCAGTCTGGTAGACTGTCCAGCTCTCTAACTCTCAGGCAGTGGAGGGGGAGTTGGGGAAATGGCCTGAAATAAAAAACCACTTCTGTTTCAGGTGTTCCAAGTGGATTTTTTAAGCCATTTTACTTTGTAGAAAACCTTACGTTTTCAACTCATTATTCCCCATCATCTGAATTGTTGCAAATGCAGAATCTCCTGGGGAATGAAATTCCAGGTCCTGCACGGAAGCAAACAACATCACAAACCTAACACTGAGTTATAACATTGGATTAAAACATGGTACCATCCCCTCGTAATGACAGCTAGTATAATTAAAACCTCCGAAAGATTTTATCAATTCCCTTTCTAACTTATCAGCATTTGAATAGTTCTTTCAGACAACGAATAAAGCAGAGGGAAGAAAAGGGAAAACAGAACATGAACAGTAACACCCATAGTGGTGAATGCATGGATACACAGGATGTGAAGCCAGGTGGCAAGTAACTTAAAAGATTTAAGGCAACCTAGCTAACGGATTGTTCTCAGCAGTTATTTTTGACCTGTTACAGTAATTGTATGTTCAGTTGTGCAGCCTCGTAGGTTCCACATAGTTGCAATGAAGAGGTGAACCTGTCTTGAGCTTGCAGATGGACACCTGCTACAGACAACAGCTGAGGACACTGCATCAGGAACCAGTCAATCACCGAGAGTTTTTCTGACTGTAAAATCACAGAAGCTCAGAGGGATTTAGGTTGAAAAGGTCCTCTGGAGGTCATTAGTCCAAATCCCTTCTCAAAGCTGGGCTAATTTCAAGGTTGGACCAGTTTGCTCTGAGCCTTGGCCAAGTGGGTGGCATTTGCACCACATCTCTGGACAAGCTTTTCTAATCCTTGACAATTCTAATGGGCAAGAAATTCTTCCATATGTCCACTTGGAGCTTTCCCTTCTGCAGCTTCTGCATGTTGCGTCTTGCCCTACCACTGTGCACCCTTGAGAAAAGTTTGGCTTCATTTTCTCTGCAAACACCTCTTGGGGTTTTGAAGAGAGCAGCTGAACCCCTCCTTGACAGTTTTTTCTCCAGGCTACACAAACCCAGCTCTTTCCTCTCCTCCTCAGTCATTCATACATTGTAGACTCCTAACCATCTTGGTGGCTCTGCACTGGAGGGCCTCTCCAGTTTGTTGGTGAAACTTCTAATGGGGGAACCTTTGCTGGTTACAGGACTGCAGATACAGCCCCACAAGCAATAAGTAGAAGGGAATAATCCTACCCTCAGCCTCTGGCTACTTTATGACAGGTTTAAATTTCATAAGGTTTATGCTGCTGCAATTATTCTAGATTATTACTGGTGGGTTTCTGTGCCTCATATCTTCATTTTCATATTCTAATTTTTCAAATTGCTTTTCTCTTGATGACAGAAAAAAATCTGTGCAGCTGTGCGAAATGTGTTGATTTACTGAACAACAAGAGGACATGACTACCTTTGTGGAGAGTTCTCTCGAACACAAAAAGAGAATAAAATGAAATGCAAAGATTGTTCAGTAATCATTGCTTTTTATCTGGTGGCATATTCACAATAATAAATGATGTAAATTATTTTGAATAATGGGCTTTGAAAGTATCATATTTAATGCATGGATCATCTTTAATGCAGATACATACCTTCTATTCTGACTCTCTCTCTCTCTCTCTCTATATATATATATCTTAATGCAGAAAGGGACTGGAATGCCTCGTGACCTCCACTCAGTGGAACAATAAATTGTTCTAGAAATACAGGCTGTGGAGGCAGAAAATATTCTTCTCAGCTCTGCCTGCAGTACAGGATGGAGCCAAAGGACATGACTACATCATGGAAAAAGAAGGAAGAGCCAGAAGCTCCCGGCTTCGTCCACTGCCCACACACATATGTTCCACAGACTAAGGGTGTTTGAGTGCTTTGAGTCTTGCTGTTTGGGTCGATGTATGATAGGTCTGCTCTTGGGGACAATCTCAAAGTACTAGTGAAACAGCAATGCAAGCTGCTTGTCTGACATCCTGTTTGGATTTCTAATGGGGGTTCTCTGCCTTAGCATGAAATCCCTTTAAACCTGCGTTTTAGATGATAACAGAGTTTCTGATCCTAAGGAGTGTGGAATCCAACCAAATTCTTCCCCCTCCTAGAAAATAAATAAGTGAAAGGATAACTATTACAGGAGGGTGGATGGAAGAGGATGCGTTTTCTTAGATTTGATCTGTTGCTAAGAGGGCTCTAGATAACCAGTGTGTCTGAGTGAGGGTTCTATTTGGTGTAAGGCACTTGCAGTTCTAACTGGTCTCTCTGTTTGCAACAGGATACCTGTCACACTCACGAGAAAAGCTCCCTGAACTGTGGAGAAAGAGGAGATCTTACCTCTCTGAGCTTTCATCTTCTCTCACAGATTGGAGGAGCTGGGTGTTGGTGGCCCATAATCCATCATCTCTGAAGAAATCTCCCTCTGCCTTCTGTAAGGTAAATTTTCAGTACCTATGGGATCTTGAGCATGAATCCACAGAAACAATGAGTCAACACCTTCTTTCCAAAGGGCCATCTGCAAGGACAAAAAGAAAATAACCTCCTGCTTTCCACAACGGTTGAACACGGCTACTTCTCTTGCACAAATTTAATTGTTCCTACAAACATTTTAACACCACCTTGAGTTTTGCTGTCCCAGTCAGCCTGCCTTCTGTTTTCAAACCTGTCATCCACATAGGCAAAGACCTTATGGTGTTTATACTTTTTGTACATATATCTATATCTATATCTATCTATCTATCTATCTATCTATCTATCTATCTATATATGTTTCTATATCCTATCATTTCTTAACTTTGAATTGGGGCCGGGGGGGTTAAAGCATAGGAGGATAAGTCGTTCAGCAGGTCTGAAGTGGTCGACAACTAGAAAATACATGTTCTTTTACACCTTAGTAATATATTTTCCTGGGAGGCAGAGTTTGAAGACTGCTGGGAAATCAGCTTAGATTATCTGGATTTATGTATTTCATTGCTATGGTAAAAATAATTTAGAGCTTGTGAAAGGTGCCAGATTGACAGCCTTGAAGTTAAGCTGATTGTTCTATTATTTCCCAGTTCCTCTCTTTCAGACTTTCAAAGACATTTGCTCTATTCTAATCTCTCATAACTCGGTTTTTCAGCTTCTGAGACCGTGAGAGCCACTTCTCTGTGTACCCTTCGATGATGTTTATCAAGCTAGTTTGACTCTCTGATTTATTTCATTAGGACTTATTTCGCTATCCTCTGAGTTGTTCTTTGTCTGGTCCCTGAGACCTTGTCGTCTATATTATATGCACGAACAAGGCCATCTTTTGAAAAGGCTAGTTCATATTTTAGATACATTAATTGCTATTTAAAGAGGACAGATTCAAAAGAAGTAAGAGGCAATCCAGCTTGAAAATAACCTGCTGATTCCTTTCCCTTGAATACATTGTAAGTGTTTTCTTTGGGCCATTCAACAAGGTAAGGAGAAACCGCAGAGAATGATTTCTTGCTATCCTGTAATTCTCTTGCTAAACAGAATGTTGTTTTGCATATATTACTTCCTTATATACATGTATTCTTTTACATTCCCTCTAGCCAACAGAAAAAGTTTGTTTCCAGTCCTTTTAAGAGCCCTTTTTCTGCTTAAAATCCATTGGTGAAGGAAGGACCACTGATGTGGCTAGGAGGCTGAAGCCCCTGACCTGTGAGGAGAAGTTGGGAGAAATGGGTTTGTTCTACCTGGATCAGAAATGATAGGTGAGATCTAATGGTTATCTTCCAGTAAATAATGGGTGGCTGTACAACAGACAGAGCCACTTCTAAGCACAAAGTGATAGAACTCACAGCAAAGGACACAAGATGCAGCAAGGGAGACTCCAATTGGACATAAGGTAAAAATTACTACCTGAAAGAGGAATTGTGCACTGGGGCATCTCCATCCTTGGAGATCTTCAAAACGTGGCTGAGTGAGGGCCTGAACAAGCAGGTCTAGCCAGGAGGCTTTCCCTGCTTTGAGCTGGTGATTGAACCAGGTAACCTCCAGAGCTTAGTCAAATCTTAGTCTTTCCTAATTCTAGGATTTCTCCCTCAGTGAATGCCTTCAGCAATGTACAGGTACTCACCGCCCCTCTGAGACTCTTCTGCATGATACACCTGCCTCCAGCTGTTTGGATATCAGGGTGTGGCCTTTAGCGATGAGGGCAGCATGTCCGTGTGTTTAACCCAAGTTAAACCAGAGTGCAATGGTTTAACAACCCAGTCACTGGATCCACAGCTGACTATGTACTATGTTTACTATTGCCAGTGCTTTTCATTTACTGTAATTCAAGTTCATTCACTGGAATCTGCCAAAATGCAGTAGAAATAACTTTCCCATTAATTCAACTATATCATAAATGGTAGGATAAAAGAGGACTGAGTTGAAACTGTTTCTGAAATTATTAATATGTTAGATGGCCTCAAGCTCCATGAGGGGAGGTTTAGGCTGAACATTAGGGAAAACAATTTTCGCAGAAAGGGTCATTGGGCACTGGCAGAGGCTGCCCAGGGAGGTGTTTGAGTCACGTTCAGTGGAGGTGTTTAAGAGATGGGTGGACGAGGTGCTGAGGGGCATGGTTTAGTGTTTGATAGGGATGGTTGGACTTGATGATCTGATGGGTCTCTTCCAACCTGGTGATTCTGTGATTCTATGATTGCTGTGGTAGAAATGAGCCTCTACCTTTGCTTTTTGTATCACTGCACTATACCGTTGTTTCAATAATATGACAGAAGGTACAAGGCTGGTGAATTGCATCCCATGTTTCAAAATGCTGCATTCCTAGCTGAAGGAAGCTAGGAATGAGTAATGCAAAACATCTACAGATCTGAATTGTTCCTGTTTTTATTAAGTTGTATGTTCAGCTGTAAATGTTATGTTGTCTCTAGAGGCAAAGGATGAGTTGTACATAATGGGTATGAATTTCATATGGAAAGGGCAGATCGGAGCAATTTTAGGAGATTTATCTTTTTCTTCAAAAACACCTGAAATGAGAACAGAATTATCTCATTATTAAACAGCACTGGAAAGCCCAGATTTCCTTCAACTGTGGCCACGAAATAGCCAATCACCCAAACGAGCGCCACATCAGCTCTGTGCCCAGGCCTGACAGTTGACCAGTGGGGATATAAGACCAATAGGCACAGGGTAAAATCAGGGGACACAGGAGATTCAGTTTCTCAGGTGTCTCACTTTAGAAAGAAGTCTCTGCTCTAAAGGTTTAAGTAGTGCCTGTGAGGCACTAAACCTGGTAGGAATACACCATGTTTCAAGGACGTTGGGAAATTCCTCTCTAGGAATGAAATACTGGTAGGAGATTTTGATAGCAAGCATTTGCTTTATTCTAGATGACTTGGGAGACCATCTCAAGAATAGATGATCTGTGGATCTGTGTGTACTGATGGGCCTCCAGGAGGTCCTGTGTGATGTCCATCTGTCCTATGGAGGTGTTTCTGATGCTCTAGAATATCTTAAAGTCAGTCAGACACAACATTAAGGCAGCCAAATCTAACTTCTCTATAAGTGGGAATTCAGTGTTTGGCTAATATCAAAAGGAATTCAGTTAATCTGGGTTTTCTTTCTGAAAAGAAGTTGTTTGGCGAGTTGTTGGGGTTTTTTTTGTTTTTTTTTAAGCAAAACCATTTCAAGTAACACTACCATGCCTCACAGTGGGGAAAAAAACATAAGCTAAAGAAAAACCTAGTAAAAGTGTGTCAAATAACAAAAGCAGTTATCACAGTGGCAAAACAATTTATTTGCTTTCTATGCAGAATTTGGTTATTCTGCTTTTCATATCCAAATAGGATTTGAATCCACATTCAGGAGAACTCACATAATACCTTAGTCAACACCCTCAAATAAGAACTAATGTTTCCTCTGACAAATTGCAACAGGTCACATAAGTGATATGCTTTGTGAAAAACTAATGTCATACAAAAGGGTTTGCAGGCTTAAAATAATATGAAAACTTTGATTATGCTTTTACAGAGACTGTGCTGTTCCCTCTGACAAGGAATAGGAGGGTAATGTAACACTAATGGTGAAAAATAATTAACATTTTGTACTCCAGTGTGTATCGGTACAGAGTTGCAATAACAGGGTGATGCTGTTGAACTCGGGAAACTGCATTGAAATGACAGCCCAATTCTTTACTGAAGTTCATAGAAAAGCACATTAAATCACATTTGATCTGAAATGCTAAGCCTCATGAAACCGGGTATTTTCCCTGATATATTCTTTGTAGCATGGCAAGCATCTATGAAAAGCTGACATAATTTTCCATCTCTCTAGATTAATTTCTGGGCTGTGCCCTGAAGCAAACAAGGCTATGTTTCAAATTGACTCTGTCCACTAAACTAAGAACACAGGATCGTGGAAACAATAGATAAGTTGGGTTAGAAGGGACTGAGGGAAGTTAGGCAGCGCAGCCCCCCTGCACTTTGAAAGGTTAGTTTTAAGGCTGGAGCTGGTTGCTCAGGGTTCAGGTGGGTCTTGGGACTGAGTCCAAGGGAGGAGGGTTCACCACCTCTCTGCTCCAGTACTAATCTGCTCCTGCCGGAAACGGCATTCAGCAAAACTGCAGATAAACTAGTCAGCTGTCCCTTTATGCAGCTGCACTGAAATACTGTATTTTCCTGAAATATAGTACACGTGTCTCGTGCAGAAAAACAAGGATGGTACATAGGAGAACAGAGAGATCTTGGTAGGAAACGAGTGATTACCAACAAATTACAGCTGATTTACAGAGAGAATGCCTAGAGATTTATAGAAATGATACCTTTTGTCAGGCTAACTGCTAAAGCATCCAACAGAGGGGCCTTGCTGTGTGAAAATGAACAGCAGATGCCGATTCTAAAAAGAAGTTAAAAATCTCAAACAGCTGGTAAAAACACCGCTTGAATTTATGGCTTGTAACACCAGGAAAGCTTTCAACTCTTGCTTCCAAACATGGTCTGGGGACAAGAGACTACTGGAAATCCATTGTATTTACCTCCAGACCCCTGACTGAACTTGAAAGTCACAGATAGAAAGACTGGCTCTAGCTGTAGAGCTGCTTGCTCCCTTACGTGTGGAAGATGTGTCCTAGCAGTAAGCAATTGCTCTCACAGACAGCACATGTATGAAATGACCCAGTAACAACTTGTCAAAAGGAGCTGGAATATATGCGGCCTGTGATAACAGTTCCACAGAGACTCTCATTATATAAATGTTCTTTGGAGGGGAGTGACCTTGTTAAACAAACTGTTCAAACCCAGTGCCTGGCTAAACCCTTGAAGGAGGTGGAATGGGTCTGCAGGAGCCCAGGGTGCTGAAGAAGCACTGTGGAGTGGCACAGCGCGCAGGAGCAACGCCTCCTCAGAGGTGGTGAGCAGAACCGTTGCAAACACCGAATAAGGTGCTGAGGGACATGGTTTAGTGATTGATGGGAATGGTTGGACTCAGTGATCTAGTAGGTCCTTTCCAACCTAGTGATTCTATGATTCTATGAAGAGCTGCCTCCTCTGACAGGCACCCCTGCAGCGCTTTCGTGGCTTAAGGGAAAAGTTTATTTGGCCTGACTTATGCTCTTAAATGCTGTGCCTGCTTCTTCTCGTGCAGATGTGACCGTTTACAAATCGCTGTGCTTCCGAGCAGGAAAATGAAATGAGCCGTGAGTCCCTGGGGAGGCTGTAAAGAAGATGGAACTCCGTTGAGAAGCGATGAACTGGATGAGAAGTGGGAGGGCAGAGAATAAGAACTAGGAGAAACTTAGGAATCTTGCTGGAAGAAACAGAAATCCTGCAACATTTGGAATAGTAGGCTAGAGATGAAGGGAATGTTAGAAGGCGTTTGCTGATCAAAAACCCAGTGTTAAAAGGAAAAGATGCACCTGGGACATTGTGTGTACACAGAGCACTAAAGCAGTGGCTTTCAAGGAGTGAACAAGACATCTAAGCATCGATGCACTCACTGGTTCCAGCTCCTGAGGGAGATGTGTCCTTGCAAGAGGTGATCCCTTGAGGGTTTAAAGGGAGCAGTTAAGGGCATTGCTAGCAAGCTACATGATTTCTCAATGGCAACTGCTTCTGAAGTTAACAATGAAGACTGGCCAGTTCTGGGCTTGGGATTAATGATGAAGTCTTATGAGGATGTGAATGACCAGAACAAACCAGTGAAAGAAATAGTAGGTACTGAAACAAAATGAGTCATAAAAGAGTAGCCTGTTCCAAAAGGCCCAGTTGGTGTTCAAGAGCTTGGAAAGGACATAAGCCTGGCACTGAGGACCTGCAAATGAAATTGTGTTATATAACACATCAGAAATATTAATCCATGCTCTATGGTCTGTTTATTAAATGCATATACCCAAATTAATTTTACCAATTTAAATTTATGTTCAATGCTTATGATTCATTTACACTTTAAGTATAATATTTTTCAATTTTACTTATATTATCATTTATACACTACATACATTATATATTATAAATTATATTACACTACATACTCTATGTGCATATTGTTATATATTTATATATTGTAGCATGTAATATATGCATATGTTGATATAATTATCTCTTTATAGATTATATACTGTGAAATTACATAATATGTCATATGTTATTTAATATTATTATGTTCATATATTATATAATATAATTTCAACATTGTTCCTAGACACATTTACATATATGACATTATGCATTCTATCTATATAAATATGTGTTAGATTATGTATAAAATAATATGTCTTATACAGTAAAAAAACTTCTCACTGAATCCTGATTTTGTGCTAGATGGTTAAAAATACACAAATGCTGAGTGTCTGCTTTGTTCTGGGCTTTTTTTGAGATTAAAAAAATAAAGCTTTCTGAGTAATCCAAAGAATTGAGAGACAGTAAACCCTGTGCCTGCTGCTGACAAATAGGTTTTATTGATCATCTGAAATATAAAAATATTTAAAAGAATAGATAAAGAGCAACATAATGTAATGAATAATTAAAATAATTTTGAGGAAGTCCTTTATTAGCAGCTTTAAAAATGCAGAATCTTCTTCTGACTACAAATCTGACCATGACACAGAAAACAGTAGGACTGAGAAATCAGTTTTCAGGATGGCAAAAAATTAGAGATGTCAAAATGTTTAAAAACATTAAGCTTCAGCAGTTGATCTACGTAACATATTAAATACTTAGAAATTCGGAAAGATGATGTGAACTGTGAATTAGCAAAATCTGCAGAGTCCACATGGCTATTTGTTTTAGTTTAAACCTGAGAATATTACAAGGCAAGTTGAATAGGAGGTGAATCTGCTTCTCTTTTCCTCTCTTGTGAGACCTCATCTGGAGTGCTGTGTCCAGTTCTGGAATCCTCAACATAAGAAGAATATGGAGCTGTTGGAGTGGGTCCAGAGGAGGCGACAGGGATGATCAGAGGGTTGGAGCACCTTCCATACGGGGACAGGCTGAGGGAATTGGGGTTGTTCATCCTAGAGAAGGCTCTGAGGAGAAAGCTGGAGAGGGACTGTTCACAAAGGCTTGTGGTGACAGGATGAGGGGCAATGGGTATAAACTGGAGAGGGGCAGATTTAGACTAAACATAAAGAAGAATTTCTTCAGGATGAGAGTGATGAGGCAGTAGCACAGGTTGCCCAGAGAAGCTGTGGCTGCCCCATCCCTGGAGGTGCTCAAGGCCAGGCTGGATGGGGCCTTGGTCAGCCTGGTCTGGTGGGATGTGTCCTTGCCCATGACAGGGAGGTTGGAACTAGATAATCTATAAGGTTCCTTCCAACACAAAGTATTCTATGATTCTATGAATAAAGAACCTAATGAAAGACAAGCAAATGGATGATGTTGTGATGAACAGTCCTCCATAGTGAATACAAAGGAAAGGACACTGAAGAGAAAAGATAAACCTCTGCAAACACTTTTATCCATTTTATATGGTGAACAACCACCGTGGTGCTGAGATCTGGGCACCGCTCTACACAGCTCAGGGGGAGACCTCTGCTTGATGGGAGATTCCAGGTGGATAAAACACTGAGCTTTGTGTCACATAGTGACACAAACTAGGAAAACATAGCAACTCTTTTCTCTCTTTTTTAACTGGTTTAATCCAACCTTGAAATGGGTCAATTTTTGTTACAAATGGTTGAATGAGATCATCTCCATTCCAACCTGAATCATTCTGATCCCCAGGAAAAGAGTCCGACACTCCTCTCAGAGCCATCAGGACACAGCATTAGGCGATTGTCTCATCCAGTGGGACAACTCATTTCTACTTATCTAGACATTTCTGTATTATATAAAAAATACAAACCAGATGCCTGTTTCAAATCTTGCCTTAGCACAACATGAACTATTTGTTTTTATTGCACATATAATGGAATTTGTAAGTAATATCAAAAGATTATGAGATGTAATACATAAATATCATCAGACATTCTTTAGGAAAAGCCTGCGTTTTATTACAGCATGTTCAGAGTCTTTGAATGCTTAGGCAATCAAGCTGCTGACTAGCCAAAGCTGCTCCACGCATAACAGTATGAAAACTAAGATTACCTTTTTGATCTGTTTTGAGCACATTGATGACTCCAGTGGGTTCAGGTGCAGTAATAGACAAAATCAGAGCTCACTGCAAACCTCTCCTATGAGGAAAGACTGAGAGAGTTGGAGTAGCTCAGCCTGGAGAAGAGAAGGCTTCATGGAGACCTTATTGTGGCCTTTGAGTCTTAAATGAGGACTACAAGAATGATATGGGTAAACTTTTTAGCAAGTCCTGTTGCAATAGGATAAGGGGTAACGGTTTTAAACTAAAGGAAGGTAGATTTAAACTAGGTATAAAGAAAAAACTTTTTACAATGGGGGTAGTGAAACACAGGAATATGTTTCCTGGAGAGGTAGCAGATACCCCATCCCTTGAAACATTCAAGAATATTCAAGGACAGGCTGGATGAGGCTCTGAGCAACCTGATCTAGTTGAAGATGTCTCTGCTCACTGCAGGGAAGGGTGGATTAGATGACTTTTAAATGTCTTCTCTAACCCAAACCATCCTATCATTCTAAAATTATCATCCTTTTCAGTTGCTCCTTAAAGAGTATGCACAACTCGGAGGCAGCATGGGTGCCTTCTGGCATCCCTGAGTCCAACATCCAGAGCTGTGGTATTCAGAGCAATCCGGAGAAACTATCATAGCCTTGAAAAGATATATGGTTCCCCTTGAAGTCCACTTTTAACTCCTACTGATTTCCATAAGGCCACTTTACACTTTCTGAAATAATTGAGTCCCTTCACAGTAAGTAAAAGGTTATATTTATTTGAGTAAAAAGCATGTTTCTGACTAGTGCTGATAAAATGGACTTATTTTTCTTTAATTCCTTTTACATCTGAAAATAGATAACAAAGTGAAACATTCTTTTAAGTAATTTCTCAGGTTCAATCCAAAGTGTTACATTACTCAGGAAGGCAGAGACTGATGTATTGAGGAAGGACAAGGTATTTCTGATGAGCTGAGCTTTAAATGTGTGAGTACCTTTTATGGATTTTTGCCTTACTAGTTGAAAGTGGCAAGCATTGAGAGAACAGAAGGAGTGACATGAAGGTTGCTGTCTATGTCAGCTGAGTTTATTTTCTTGTCAGCTGATCTGCTGAATTTGATTCCTTTGGCTAGGCTTTTAACATCTCTGTTGGTTGTTCAGTGTTAACTTCACTTTCCTCTCCTCTTACCCTGCCCTAATCTCTTCCCTCCATTTCTACCCCTCCACAAGGAATCTAGTAGATTTATCCATAAGGGAGCAGCAAATGATTCAGTTGAAGAAGTCAAGGGAAAAACTGGGAAGAAATGTAAGTATTTGCAATATGTAGCCCGCAAACAAACACGTCTCAGGTTAAGGACCTGTGAAATCAAAAGCAGTCTCCTATTGCTTATTTCCTCCTGAGGTCAAGAAGGTAAGACTGTATTTTCTGATTAGTGGGTGGATTCCATTCAGATACGTAACCACTTCTCTTCCAGATTGTGAGAATGTAATTTAATTGAAATAATGCCTACAAATGATTACATTTTGACTAGTTGCTTGATCAAAGAGGATAATCTCTTGCATTATTGAAGCCATCTAAATTTTGCCAGTGTTGTCATCCACTGAGCAACATTATTCCTGATTTCGTTGAGTCTGTTAAGGAGTCAGGGACATGACAGGTCTGTGGGAGCTGGAAGTGATGCATAGTGACAGGGGCATTCTGTTTAATAAAGAATGTTTGCCCTTAGTGTAAACCTAGCCTCTGTCAGAAGTTAGTGATGTTCCTACAGATCCATTGAAGACATTTTTCCGTTTGAAAAGGTTCTATCCTTTTACTAGTTTGGATTTTTTTTATTATATAGAAAAAACTACGGCGTAACCTTTACAAAACCTTCGGTGCTTTGTCCTGTTCAGCTGAAGCTGGATATACCAGCTGTTGAGCTTCATCAGTTAAAGAGTATACTTAAGCTTTCATCATTTGTTTTCCAGCATTATTATTAGAGGACAAAGGGATGTAGGCATTGGGAAATAAAATGCTGCTTGAATTTCTATATTATGTTAGAGCTACTGTAACATCTCAGCTGGCGAAATCTCAGATCACTTGAAAAAGTGTTCTGAAGAGAGAATTCATTTCTTGCAATTCATCTCAATGACAGAGATGGCACTACCATATAAACCAGAGATGTCTGTTCTTGGATTTGTACATTAGCTCTAATAGGGGATAGTTGTCACTATTGCCCTGATCCAGCAGATCACAACTTCAAGCCACAGAAAGGCAGCAACAATGTTTAATTGTGCTCATTAAGTGAAGCACATATTTCAACTGACTTGTTACACTAACAGCTTCCCACTTCCTCTTCAGCTGGTACGTTGTAAAAAAACTTATCTAAACCCATATCCCATCAGGTACAGCTCTGCAAAGTAGGTGGTAGTCATGTGAGTTACAGATGCCTGCTAGCTGAGGGCTGAGTGAATACATAAACATTTGTGAGTGCTTTCCCTTATACTAGAATTAGCACCTTTTGATTTAAAAGAAGCCCACGCTGGCTTGTGATGGTGTCAGTGAGCAAGGCCTCTTGGGTATGATCCACATGTACTCCAAATATCTTGTGAAAACACTGGGGACATAGAGATGTATATTGAACTGAACTGCTGCTCTCAGCATGTGAAGTAACGTAGGAGAGAGAGGTATAAGGAAAAATTTTCTGGTAGTCTTTCAAATTTCCTTGCACCTGCTGACTTCTCATCCCTCCCAGCCTGGCTTTCTTTACCAACAGGGTTTTGTGTTCTTCTCTGTCAAAAGAAGATTTCAAAAGAAATTAACAGCACAAACTGAAAATTCTCTCCTTCAGGAGGCTGCAGTAACTTCTGCTTCTTTTCCTTCCAAAGAACATGTATATCCTTCCAGGTGAAAGAAGTCCAGTAGTGTAACCAGTCTCAATAGCTGGGTACATCAGGTGGGTTACCCCCTGTGTACCCCGGCACCATTTATTAAAAGAATACCTGCTTAATAATTACATTGGCATTGATTATTGAGTTTGGCTTTTTTCATGGCATCACGGGAACACACTTATCCACAACGATTTGTCACCAGGTATACTGGTGGAGACTGTTTGACTCCTCCTTGGCCACCTTCACAGTGATGGATCCTTACCACTCATACCTCAACTTGCCTAGTTACATTTATGCTTCCTCCAAAAAGAATTTACTGTGGGTATTATGGGTGGTGTCCGGTGCTCTCTTTCTGAGAGCTGGTGTATGAACTGCAGAGCAGATAGCTCAAACTTAGCAAGTGGATCATGTCTTCTGTCAGTGGAATTCATGTCAAGAGAAAAATTATCTTTTCAGGTCACTTCCACTGGGCACGAACCTTTGAATTTATTAATGCCAATACAGAAAAAAAAAGAGCAGAAATGGCCTTGAGATGAAGTTGTCATTTATACCCTAAGTGCTGCACAAGATGTACATGTAGTTATGTTTCAGATTTGAAAGCTGTATGGGTGTTATGGTGGAAAGAATACCAGAACAGACTGTTTCAGCTTTGGTTTTGATTTGGGTCCAAATTTCCCCTGTATATACATTATATATATAAAAATATAGGCACAGCAACACATATATATGTAAATATAACATAAAAATGCATATAAAACAATTTAAATACCTCCAGAATAACTGAGTGACTGTGGAGCAAGTGTCCAGAAGGTCAGCTTAGATTTTTTTCTACCTGGTGATGGAGGAGAGATGTCAAGCATCTGAGCGTAGATACCCCTTGTTTGCAAGAGACCCTGGGCACCGCTCTGTGTTCACTGAAAGCAGCAAACCCGCACACTCTTGCAGTGCTTAACATTCAAACCCACTTCACTTCCAGTATTACTCCATTTTGCGCCGCCTAAACGAGCTGAATCACAACACTATTCACTGTTGCAATGTTAACAGCTGTGCTCTAGGGCTAGTCACTTTGAATACATTGGTCCTTTGTTCCATCCCTTTGTTTTTCCAAGTGCCTTGCCTGCGCTTGGGGAGCCTGACAACACAAGTTTATCTCAGAAATTGGATGAAAATAAGTGCAAGCAGAGAAACCTTTCCTAACCTTTCCTATCCTGAAACAGTGATGCAGAGCACACCAGGTGAGCAGGGGAGGAAAGACACATCCAAGTACTTGCACTGGCAGTCTTTGCATCCTCAAGGTGGACAGGGGAACTATGTATGCGGACCAGACTGGGATCTGCTGTGCAGCAGAATGGGGGCATCAACGATGCCCCATCCCTGGATGTGTGATACCCCATCCATGGAAGTCAAGTTGGATGGGGCCTTGAGCAGCTTGGTCTGGTGGGAAGTGTTCCTGCCCATGGTATGGGGGTAGGAACCGGATGATCTTTGAGGTCCCTTCCAACCTAAACCAACCTATGATTCTATGATCAAGCACAAACCCATGAACTGCACTGCAACACACTCCAGGTGAAAGTCCCTGTCAGAAACGCCACCAAAATCTTTTTTGCCTCAGACATAAATTTGCAGAAAGCTTAGAGGGTGCAGATGAAACAAAGGCAAGACTTAGAAGAGGGGCTTTGGCTCTAGTAATTCAAGAATAGATCAACTTAGCAATCATGAGCCTTGCAATGTGATACAACTTCAGTTACAGTAGCTTGTTTTCCATAATACAGACATTTTTCCTGCTCAATAGCCCATCTGTAAGACTCAGGCTTGCTTTACTTGGTTTCCTTCCTATTCTCTCCACCGAGGAAAGTATTTTTCAATCTTGCATTGCAGGGAAATATACAACATGAGAAACTTGACCCCCACCATGGCAGAGTCATTGGAACTCTATGATCTTTGAGGCCCCTTCCAACCCAAACTCTTCTATGATTCTGTGATAAAAATCTTATTAAGCTTTAGGTTCCTCGAGAAAAGCAGAATCAAGACTTCTCTCAAAACACCTATTTACATGAAAAAGAGTTATAACAGTGGAGTGGTAGCTAGGTTATGCATGCAAAGATTTTACTGTGCGTATGTTAATTAGCAACAGTTTCAACAAGTGTTTTCACAACTTCGTACACCTTCATCCATGCAGTTAATTTAGAGCATGGTGCTTGGAATGGTGTACCTTACATTAAGTATTGTGAGAATTAATTGATAAGTTTTGCTGCAGCTGATTTGTATGTTTAATTATCTCATCAAATAAGTCTGTCTTGTATGATGTAGGCGTTTTAGGTCAAGAGATAACCTGTCTTAGGGCTGCGAGAATTTATTGATATGCTTAGTTGTCTTGTAAGATGTAGCTGTTCTAGGTCATGAGATAACCTGAAGGGAGCCTCCAGACACGGTTGGATAATCTAAATAATAGAATCACAGAATAGTTTGGAGACAGAAATCTCTAGTCCAAGCTCCTGTTTCAAGCAGGGCTGACTTCAAAACTGAATCAAGTTACTCAGGGCATTATCGAGTCCCAAAAATCTATCACAGCAGAGATTCCATTGTTTCTGGGCAATGTAATCCACTGCTCTCTTGGTCACGCAGTAAAGAGGTTCTTCCCTCCATCCAGCTGGGACATCGTTTGTTGCAACTTGCTCTTTGGCTCTTCATCTCGGAGAACAGTAGGGCTGCATCTTCTCTGTAATCCCTTCCTAGGTGGCAGAAGATGCCAACCAGCCCCGTCTCGGCCTTCTCTTTCCAGGCTGAGCAGAACTGGCTTTCTCAGCCTCCTCCTGCCTGTTGCAGCCTCTGGGCCCCTAAACACTTTGGTGCCCCTCTGCTGAATTTGTCAAAATTTCCCTTTCAATTTGTCAAAACCTGCTGTGTTCCTGGGGGCCAATCCTCAGCCAACTCATAAGTGATGAACAGTGGAAAAGAATCATTTTCCTTAACAAGTTGGTGATGCTTTTGCCAGTGCAGCCTGCTTTATGGCTAGTCTTCACGGAGAGAAGGGCATGTTGTTGATGCCTTGCAAATCTGCTGTCCAGCAGTGTCTCTAAGTCTTCTCCTGCAGAGGTGCAAGCTAGACAGACAGTTCCCAACCTTTACTGATGACTTGGATGACTCCATTCAAAGAACAGAGCTTAGCATTTGCCATTGCCAAGCCTCAAGAAGTTTCTGCTGGACATTCAGCTTGTCCAGGTCCCTCTGAATGTGAGCCCTGCCTACCAGGGTATCAGTTATTCAAATCTCAATTTGGTGGGATTATAATCTATTATATTGATACAATATAAATTTATATTTATGTAATAATTAAATAATAAGAAAAAATGTCATCCAGTATAAGGTATTACCTGTGTTTGTACTGTTATCACACATTCTCAGAACTACACGATGCTGGCACAGAAGAAGAAATATTTTAAAAAGCAAAGAAATGGTTTACATTTCTCTTAAGGATGGTTTCCTTTCATTCCCAAGATGCATGCTAATCCAAATCAGGGTGGATATTGTGCTGAATTCAAAGTCTTGGTTTTCTTGAGGAAGTTCAAAAGGGAATCTTGGGTAAAAGTCTATGGATCTTGTTAATGCAAATGGCAAGAGAAGAACTCTAAATTGCACAGACAGTTAGGTTTGGATCAGTTACGTTTCACTGATTTTGAGGAAAGGACCAACAACACACTTCAAATATTTCTGCTAGTGAACCACAAATAACTTAAAATACATGAGGTCACCAAATAAGAAAACACAAGAGTATTTGACAAGAAAAGATAATGAATGCTAGATGTGGTGGCAAACACTAAGTATAAAATGCAAAGTTTTCAGAGTGTGATGAGTTATCTCTGAATTCCCATTTGGTGAAACACAACTGCAATGAATATTTATTGCCACCTTATTTAGCAGTGTGAACAAAAGGAACTGTTATAAATAAACAACACTGTGACAGTTTCACTGCTGTTAGCTTGACTTCTCCTATGAAGTCAATCAAACTGAAAGACAAAGCAATCAGGGAAAAGACTAAGTCAAACATCCAAATTACAGAGTTTCTATTTTTGTGTTAACCACCATCATTGCTGATTCGTCCAAGACTTACTAGTGTGAAGACGCTGTTGGTGAATTTTGACAGGTGTCAGCATGGCATTTGCATGCTTCTAGATTGAAATGCAGGCTTTAAATACAAATTTATACAATTTTTTAAAGGTTTCTTTAGCATATCAGTAAAACTTTGAAATTATATAAAGGGGGGTAAAATTTACAAAGTAGAGCAATGTACATTGAAGAGGATGCAATTAAGTAGTCAATAATACAGAGTGGAAGCAAGAGAGGCAAGCTCTGCCTTTGTATAATAACTTCTTTCCATGTCCTACTGGCTGCTCTTGCTGTAGTATCTCACCTCTACCCTTCGATGTACAAATGAAACCACCTCTCCAGTGCAGCTGTGCTGATAATAGCAGGTGACTCACTTTCAACCTATTTGTCCTAGTTTGACAGCCACTTTACTCTTCAGAGTGAGCAAGGCAAAACTTTAAATGTGTCACTAACCCAGATGAAAAACTCCACTCCATATTTAGTAGCCCATCTGCTCTGCAAATCTGAACTCGGGTCAGAGATGTACCGAATCCTTTGCCTCAACTCAACTAAGATACAGGGTTGTAAAGCATCTGCAGGATTGGGACGCGAATATAAGACAGAATGCACATTGCTTAGATAAACTTAGAGGCTTTTTGATCCCAGTTTCCCACAGCTGGCGCTTTGCAGGGCAGTGCACGATTTCAGTGCATGTGCTCAGCCCTCTCAGTCTCTCTTGTTCTTTTACATCAGGGCTGCATCTTTGCCTCAGAAATGCATCAGAAAGGCTGGAGGTGATACATACCCAGGAGCTTTCCTTCAGCGTCTCTACTGACTGTCATCTTCTGAAACGTGACATCTGTAGCAGATTATTTAATAGGCTGGTGCGTGGCAGGGAGGGGACGTTGCATCAGCAGGTTGGCCTTTTTAATTCTGTTTGTACCATTTATGGTACAGTTCAGGAGGAACTGTCTTCACAAGAAATTACCCGCCATGTGGAAGAGACAAACCTTTCACACCAATTCTATGTAAATGCTTCCCCGCGTAATTTCAGCTAAGCTTTCAGATGCCTAAGCATGCATCACATCTGCCCATGTCACACTGAAAAGTAAATCCTCGATACATCAGCCAAGCTTGACTTCATCATCAATAAGCATGTTAATAATCGACCACCTCATTGCAGTCATGTAAACAACAACCACACTGGCCATAATGCTAGTGTAAAATGACAACACGATGGCTCCATGTCTGTGCCTTAAAATCTTGGGAAATAAAGAGTAAAACGTGGTGAAGAAAACCCTGGGATTTAAATCCCAAACACCAGTTAGTTCTACAGCATTTACTCTGTACAGTCAGCCTGCTAAGAATAGATTCCCCTCTCTTGCAAGTTCCCGTGGAACAGCAAGTACATACACATTAGAGCACTGGCCATCACAGTGATCACTGCTTGGCAGATGTGACTCTGAATGCCTTTCTAAATGACTTTTCTAAAAGTATATATATTACACTGTCATATCACGTGTATTTGTTACGCCTGAAAGGTTTAGTTCCAACCCTGCTATTTATGCAAGAAGTTCCATTTTAGGATCTTAAGTATTGCTTTGGACAGGGAGAACAAAGTGAGTCTTTCTTTATATAACATAGTGACACAGCACCAAATAAACAGACCATACCTATTATCTTTTTTTTTTTTTTGGACTCAAGACTGAAATTTAGGCTGGAATGAAGGAAACATCCTGCCTTTTGGATTAAAAACAAGACAAGTTCAAGAAGTCTTTGCTGAGTTTTTGATTGTTGAACCTTTAGGAGCAATTTGTAATGACGCAGAAATAGTTTCCCATAAAAATTATCAGCTCTGTTCTTTGTGGAGATCTTTCAGTCTTTAGGTATTTAGAGACAGCTTTCTTGCTTTATTATAAGCTTTCTTTAATGTCTGTTAAGTCAAGTAGTTTTTCAGACTCAAACAAGGTCCTCCAAAAGGGCATAGTCTAAAAAACTTCAGGAAGTAACTTCCTAATACAACTTCACACCTCCCCAGATGCTAGTTTCAAATTAATCATCTGTTCTGGGGACAGCAGATGGAAAATAATATCCCTGATAAAATGGGTCTAACAAGAGCTGGAGGACCTGTGCTGACTGCTAATCCTACAAGAATTCCTAAAGAGATTTTTGACTGGATAAAAGGGGCATTTACTGTCTGGAAAAAAAAAAAATCTTATTTCTTTGATATTAAGGAACTTCAAAAAAGCAGATGATGGGTCAACCTATTTAGCATTTGGCTTCCTTGAGTGAAGGATCTGAAAATGACACTTGGCTCTATCTCTCAGTCACTAAAGTGGGGTGACAGCCTGATTTGAGTTTCACATCACAGTTCCAAATCTTAACACCCTCAGCTGCCAGAATGAAGACAAAGCAAGGAGGAAGCATGTACCACTTTCTAGAGCACAAACAAAAAGGACATTATAGGATCTTTTTCACTGAAGCTCCCTCAACAGAAAGGCACCTGGAGCACCTCTGCAAGCAGCTCCTTTAGTAGGTCCTATCTAAACTGCTCTTCTTCAGTGCTCCTTGTTGCTGCTTTCTGGTACTGTGCTGTTTTCCTGTGATCCCTCATCTCATCCCCTTCTATCATTGGGCTTTTTTTATCCTATGTCTTAACTTCCCAGTTACATCTTCCTAACCCCATACTTCTCTCTCTTTCTCAGGTCTTGCTGCCTTCCTTCCTCTCAAACACCTTTCCCAATTTTCTCCTTCTATTTTTTCAGATTGGTCTGTAGAACGTGTGTAGCACACAGCCAGACAAAAATCATGAAGTAATTTCCCCTGAAAATAGATCAACCCTCTTTCTAAATCTCTTAATTAACTACATTCCTAACCATCTCCCTTCCCAGTCAGAAGCATAATGCTCTTGTGCTCCCTGCTGTCCCCCTTTCCTGCATCTCCCCCAGCACAGCCTGCTACAAGCTGTCATCTCTTCAATAGGAACAGTCATATTTTTGGTGCAGGAACTTCATCCTGCCCTAGTTCATGCAGTGTCTTTTCCTTTCTGTCTTCCTTGCACGATTTGTTGCTGCAGCTTATTACACATGCTCTGCTCCCTTTCTGCCACAGCTTCAAAGCGCTATGGATTTTTTGATTTGCCTCTCCTACTGCTCCCAGACTCTGAGTGATACAGAAAACCTCCTACAGCCAGAAAGTGACTGTGATTTTTTTAGTGATGATGTTTGCTGTAACTATTTAAAGCGCACTTAAGAAGACACATAATAAGTAGGTTTGAGGGAAGTGGTAGCAATCCACCCACTACATTCCTTTTAGCTAGCCCTTTAATTAAATATTAAAGATATTGTTCTCAGGAAGATTTAAAATAACCCACTGACAGAAAAGAGAGACAGTTAAAAAAAAACAGCAGAAAAAGAAATTATCCCCTCCAAAGGCTTAGCACACCTTCACATGCTTTTAACATAATTTTACTGTGTTGATGACGGAGGAGCTTTTCTAAAGGAAAATAACAAATCCTATCCTTGATAGTGCTAGATCCCTCTTCATGTTCTCAGGGAGTCTCACTAGGGACTGCAAATTATTTGGTGACTAACTAAACATATTAGTTTCCTCTTTCATAAAGGACAGCAAATAAAACATTTGTAAAGGTTAGTAAATAAATTACTCAAAATGTTACTCCTCACCCAAAAGGCACATTCTGCTGCTGGCTGCACAGACCTGATGCAGTTTAAGGGTAGAAGTATACATACATCAATCATAACATCATCTCCAAGTGTAAAGCAGGGTGAGATAAATCACAGCAAGATGTGGGCAGATCTGTGGTACAAAGCATTTCTCTTTTTAACTGAGATGAGGCAACCCCGAGTGGGTACCACAAACGGCCGGAGGAGAAAGAGAAGAGGTAGCTGATGGAGATGAGAAGTGTGAGAAACCAGCTCTGTCCATGAAGCTGAGTGGCTCTGACCCACATAACCATTTTGGTGAAGGCTTTGACTATTTTTCCCTGTATCTGACAAACTGCTACACTGGCAAAACATCTATAGGTAAATGGAGCAGTGTTTTTGCAAAAGTACTGCCAGGACATCTGCTCTGCTGCTTCTTCACTGTTGCTTGAACTCTATTGCCTTTCATTACTCTTTTGTTCTTCTCTGTTGTGTGTAGTTTTAAATCCCAAACACCAAACCTCTCTGTACAGTCTCCACTATTGCTGTAATGCAAACAGAAACTGGTCAACCATTTTGATTTTGTCTTGCGCTACCCATATAAAGGGAAGTGTTTTCAAACAGTGTCTCCCCCCCTCCAAATTAGCCCAAATGACAATCGATACTGTCATGCTTTCAATCAAAATACCGCTGCAACCTGCTTTTAGGTGCCTAGGATTTCATTACAGGAAACCTATTTAAATACAAGCATTGGCCAAAATGACTGAATCCCTGAGGCAACAGAAACGATACTGGTGATTTTATTCAGCATGTTTTCAATACGATTTTCCATTAGGAATCCACATTTTTTAATGCTTTTCTGATACCATTCTAAACATTACCTTCAGCTTTTATGGAGTCCTTTTAAAAAAACTTTTTAATTTGTTTACCAGAAAACTTAAATCTTAATGATTAAATAATAGGACATTTATATACATCAGTGGGTTCTCTCAGATACTGGGCTCTAAGTACATACAAGGCCTATTGAGTGAAAATAAAAAAGAAAATTCCAGTCATGCAAATCATCTTACAAATCATGTTCCATTTGCCTTGAAAATTTTTACTCTGTTACTGGCATATCATCTTAAAATTAAGGAGATAGATAGTTTTTAAGGTTGCTTTCTCCATTTTCATTCATTTGGTTTGCCATTTTGAAGAACCGACAGGCTGCATGCTACTGCAGAAGGTACCAGCAGGGTAATAATGGTTCTACTACCATGAACCAACCACTCGAGGCCCTGGTGCGGACGTGTTCAAAAAAACCACCTAACCTTCAGCTAGCTGCACTGGTTTATTTCTGAACAGCACATCACAACATGAGCATAGATAGCACATTGTAACCGGTTGGGTGATTTCACTTAATAATTTTGCAACACTAGGACCTTTCAGCATTTTAATTCTGGTTTCATTTATGAATTAGAGGCCATATATAGAGCACAAATGAGGTCTAAATTTAGTCACAGCAGACCACAGTTCCACATAAAGACAAATCTTCAAGTTATGTTGACCTGCTAGGAGACAAAGATAAACAGCACAGCAAACATGTACCTGCAATGCACTGCTTCCCTATTAAATATTAACTGTTTCATTTACATTTAAATGAACTGAGCAGTCATGGATAGACTTCCCAGTACTGCTGTTGGTGCTGCTGTCATGGAAAGAAGCTGAAGACAATGTGGGCTGTATGGGGGCAAATGACACAATCTCAGCATCCGCTCAAGTGACTTCAATGATGACCATTCTCCAGTCTTGAAATATAATCCTACACAGCATTTTTTTAACTCTCTCCCTCCGTAAACACATCTGTTCATAAATAACTTAGATGTCTCCTTGACATTCATGGTATGTAACTGAAGCTGAAGTAGAAAAGGATGGGCGGTGTACAGCACTGAGGAGATGTCACAGTACTTTTGTTCAGCATTTCTGTCAAGTGCAGATTGCTAACATCAGCCATCAGAGACAGGAGGGGTGACCCACCCATATTTTTCATGGGTCTTCACCAAACTCTTAAATGTTGCTTCAGCTTCCTTTCGACTGAATGACTTTTTTGATTTGCCAGCTTTTCTGCAGATACGGCCCTGCACCAAACAAAAAGAGAAAAACCTTCATTAAACATGTGAACATGCAGCTGGAAACCACAGCTTACCTTTTCAATGCATCAGGCCAGGAGGCATTCACTTATGGGTACCAAAATAGCAGAGTTCCCAAACTGGGGCAGACCAATGCATTATTACAGATGATTAAAAATTATATACAGTAAAGGAAAAGGAAAAAAAAAAGACATCTGCTGGGCTATTTTCTCCCAGCGAGCCCCTGTGCTGGCACACTGCCCTGTATCAGCAAGCAGTGGCTGCTGGTGTGGCCATGCCTCCTTCTCTGCTGCATGGGGAACCCTGCAAACAAGTGAAGGGACCTCTGTCATAAAGCATTTGGCACGCAGATCCTTATGCCCACCTAGTACAGCAGACAGGGACTGTGAGGAGCACAGAAACATGCCACAGAAATGGTGCCTCAGCACAGCAGGGCACTGCTTCCCACCAGTTCCTGGGGACAAGCGGGTTTTGTGAGCATCCTGTGGCCCTCATCAGTTGCCGGAGAGGAAGGGGTTCAACAGTTTCCCAGCCCCTGCTGGTCCCCCAGGGTCAGGGCTATGGATGGAGGAGGAGGCAGGCAGCTGTAACCAGTGCTGAGATACCAGCTTGGGGCTGGGAAGATGGAGAGTGGTTTCAAAAGCACTTTCATGCCACACTCGTAATATATTCCGAAGTGTGGATATCATGGAGTCAGTGACTCTGGAGAACCATCATAAAAGCAGAGCACTTCTGCTTGCTCTCAAGGCTACCTGTACTTTCCCCCCCTGCCATATACTGCTAATGTAAAGTGTCAGTAAAAATTATACCCATCCCACTCCATTTTTCTCTTTCCAATCTGACCCGTGAAAAATTAATAGCTCTGGCATTTCTTAAAGGCAGGAGCACCTTAAAACCCACTTGCTTCACACCTGTATTAAAAAAAAAAAATTGTCATTTCTTACTCTTTCATTACAAGTTTGATAATGAGTGAAAATATGCACATTTGAACACCCCACATCTTTATTTTTTGCAATTAAACACTACCATAAATGCACGGTAGTAAAAAAATTCAAGTGCTTGTTTGGCAACAAAGACTTTCACTGAGTTATTAATGGATTAAGTTATTTTTCACATTGGTCCATGTAATTTACCAACTAACAGAGACACAAGAAAGAAATTCAGCTGTAGATTTATTCCACTTTGCAGCAATAATGCCCTCTAATGTACTTAGGCCTATTCAATTTGTCACAAAATAGAAGTTTATTAAAGTCACAAGTCTAACAATTTCAATAACTTTGACAGACTGCAGAGAAAGCCCTTTTTAGAATAAATGGCATTTGATGAGCAGCTACCAGTTTTACAGTTATTAAGAAGTGAGTTAGTTTGTTCTCATTTTTTCCATTCTTTTGTTCAAAAAGATCCATCAGGTTACATCTTTAGCCTCCCATATTCTACTGTCAATGTGGAATTCAAACCAAAATTTGTCACTTGTAATTACATGCAACAAATAATACTGAGAAAACAGTCAGGTATATGGAGGGGAAAAAAAGGAGACAAAGATGGGGAAAAAAACCCAAATCCCATCCTCGGGGGTATCAAAATTATTTTTACAGACTAAAATGAGTAAGACTACTCTGCAGTCTAGACAAATCATTTTGTTCTAGATAGCTGTCACAATATTGCATAGATAGGCTTTTGTGTTCAGCATCATTTTCATTATAGAAAAACTGTGGACACGTGAGATAAAAATAGCTGTTTCCCACTCCTGTTTTAATAAGGCATTGTCTGTGCTGTTTGACTTCACTTGCAGAGCCTACCTTAACTAAAGATTAGGAACAGCCTCTAATTCCCACATTGATTTCTTCACAGCCAATTTATACCCATTTGGTTTCTACAAAAATAGATATTTTACTTTTTGATGCTTTTCCTCACTTTTCTCCCTAGTCACCACTTACAGACTAGCAAAACAGTTCCTCTTTAAGTACCCCTTGACAGACTAAACAGCACATTAGCTTCCCCATCCCCATCCTAATTAATATTTCCCAAATAAGGACAACCTGACTGGTACTTGATTTAACCCCACTAATAAATTTTCTTTTAAAATGTTCCTTCTTTAAGTTCTGACAAAAGGAATAATTCAATAAAACTGGGTATTATATATTTATAATGTCACCAACTAACTATCTTACATGTTCTGCAAGAATAGTTTTGTTGCTTCAAAACATGTTTTGTATTTTCTTCCTAATCTGAGCTTTCATTGGAAGCATGCTTAGAGAAACAATAAAGCCAAGTGCAATAGAAGATGAAATCGGCACAGGAAATGCTGTTCTCAGAATCTCACCAATGAAGTATACTATTGAAAGTAACTACAAACTCTCTACTACTAAATTTCTGGATTAGGTCCATTTGCCATCTCTTTTCTCATGCATATGATTTATCATTTGAGGTTTTGATACCTTTCTGAATTGCGTGCATAGCACCAAGCACAGTATGGTCTACATCTTCTCCAACTTTATCGAAATGTTAACACTGATCTGTAACTAGAAATAGGATATATTGCTCATGTTCAGTGTCAGCGACTTTCAAACAAGGAAAGCAAGAATTCTTCTTAACCTAAAATGTTACTGGAGCCACAGCATATGAAACTAGCATCATTCTATGAGGTTTTTTTTCTCATACTTCTTTGTTTTAAATGTAAAGAATGATTAAATCCACTTTGTAAGTGCACTCTGCTACCATATGCAGGTTGCATGTAAACTGCATCATCAAAGACCAGATAATTCTACCCCATCCTAGTCCAGGCATTTCTGTGTTTATACAGAAACCATGAGCGGTACAGTTTGCGCTGTCTCTTATTAACTAATATCCTGTCAGCTGTTTATAATGTGGATGAAATTTAACCTCATGGACTGAAAGTTTCCCTTTTTTGGTGCCTCACAAAAACGTCAGGTAAAATAAAAGAAGAGTGGAATTTCAGTTGACACGGTTCAGATGCTTTTGAGGCTATTCTTGAGTATACTTGGTACCTGCTGGCTAACTGGATTTCAGCTTCTTAGATTCCCACAGATGTTTAACTAAAAAACAGCATTTCACATGCAATTATAAAAGAAAGTGTCAAACACTTTTAACAAGCACTGACTACAGTTTCTTTTTCAGATTGATGCTTAACCTCAATTGCACATAACTGCATTTTGTCTCATCTCTAGACCATACACACCACTACTGCCTGGGTAAGGAACACAGATCATTCACATGACCAGGGTTCTGATGCACCCAGCACCAAACCAAGAAAAGATACAAAACTGATACCTGAAGAAGATCAAAACATACCACAAAAGATGCCACAACAGGTAAAACTCAAGAAAGCCTTTCATAAAGATATCATTGTCAACTTTAGGTCTGAGGAGTCACACCAGGAGCTTATTTAAACACTTGCAATACTTGTACACTCACAGAGTGCTTTTCATAAAGGGATAACCAAAAACCTAATTAAAATAAAGAGTTAGACGGAACATTTCAGATTTCGCCATCTGCTATGACTTCATGTACTTATCAAGATATAATTTTAACAAGCTAGAAACATATGAAAGGTGAAAGTAGTGCACAGCATCCAACTGGTTTACACAGCCATGCTGAAACACAGGGGGACATGTGCTGCACTCCGCCTCCTTACTCCCTTGTGCTCCTACCATGCCTAATTTGCCTGGCACAGTGAGCAATTGCATGCCATTCATCCACTCTGCCCAGACTAATGAGTTTGAACAAACAGCTGATAAGGATCCAGCCCATAACCCCAATGACTGCTAAGAGAAAGACCTCCTGGAGCACAGTTTGCTGCAGGTAGCCTTCTGAGCACCCTGAGAAGGACTGTTTCCTCCCACCATACTCAACAAAAGGCTGAGTAACTCTCACATGTGATTTGGCACCCACAGACCTCTGTGGGTAAATCTGCGACCTTTGCTACTTCTCAGTGATGTTGCTTCTTAGAAGTCTCCACATTTTTCCATCGTCATCAAGGCGTCAGCATGTCCTCCCGTTGGGAATGCTCTGTGACACTGAAGCACATCCTCAACAATATTCAGCTTCTAGTTCTTTAAACCAGATAAATTAACAGTTCTTTAAAGTCCTTCGGCATCACTACCAGCAATGTACAATACCTTTTCTTCCCCAAAACCACCATGTCATGAAGTGGTCTGAAAATAGAGTTAAAGTCCTGATATGAAACATACATATCCTGATACGATGTCCAAATATGAAGCCTTAAGATCTTTAGCCCTGTAATCCCACTACAACCACCCATGTCATGAAATGTTCATGTTTCTTCTGGTATTTCCAGAATCAGGACGGCTTCAAGGGGATTCTCTGGCAGTGATGAAGAAATTTATTTCTCATGTCAAACTAGTGACAGCAGCTCCCAGACCAAAATGCAACAGTTCTGGCATAGCACAAAGCATCAGGTGTGCTTTCTTGTTGTATCACTTTTGCCACTACCTGGAAGGACAGGTCAAGGTAACAATGCCTGGCCTTTCACAGGATCATACAATCATCAAATCGCTGGCTAGAAGGCACCTAGGGAGGTCTCTAAGTCCATTTTAGATACTTGGAGACGAACTGCCAGCATAGGTCACTTGTGGCATTGCATAGCCAGGTCTGAAATCCTTCAAGGCCATGCTCAGTCCTCTCCTGATACAAGGTCCCAAACTTTCAGAGATTTATTGTATACAGCCACCAGCCCTTACAGCACTGAAGTTATCCTAGAAACAGCGTGAGCCTCTGTGTTACATGTCTCTGAGATGCCACACCAAACGCTTCAGGCACATCCAGACTTCTTTTCCTCGACTAGTTAAAAAAATGTTGAATTAATCACAGAGTACATAGCTATCAAGAACAGACTCAGAAGCAGGCAAATGCTCACATTGTTAGCACTGGTCTTAATGCTCTACATTCCTTTTATTAATCCCAGACATGCCAATAACTCAAGGTTGGTCTTCCAAGAGCAAATCATACCTGCCTTTTGCACATGGGGCTAAATGCAGCTCATCATTTAAGCCAACATAAGGGTGTATGGGTACAATTTCATTTTCTCCCTCTCTCTACAGCAGCCTCTAGCGACGCACTTCTAGGTAAATGTCAAGAGATAGAAAACAAACAAAGATGTAAGGAGGTACATAAAAGACTGTAGGCAGCTGCTGTGCCACACATTGAGGCTGTGGTGATCCCTCTGAAGACATTAAGGATCCCCACAAGGATATGCTCATTTTCCAAGTCTGTTGTCTCAGTCTTCTTCACAAACAACACAGAAACTGTGTAGTTTCTAAGAGCTGGAGCACACTATGAGTCTCCAGTACAGAACATGCTCTACTAATGTGTCAGTGATTAATGGCCTTGGGCCTCAACTGTTCAAATCTGCAAACTACACAAACTTACTCAAATCTCTTCTGATAATTAACAGAGGAATACAGTCCTTAAACCTGAACGTGTTCTGTTCTAGAGTATTCCAACAAGCTTTCAGAGAAAGGTATTCAGGCTGACTTTAGAGAAGCATTCAAAAGTAGAGCAATGATCAACTGAACTATTGTATTGCTCTCACTGCAATGACTGCAGTGTGTCACTGAGGTGCAGTTAATTATGTCTCAAAAATGGCACACAATTTATATTGCACTTTATATAATTATCAGTTATAGCTAAAACAAAGCAATATAGAAAATAATGCAGACAAATACTGTTAATGTTGCAGCGTAAGTGAATTAAAAATGGGATGTTTTCCTGTGAATGTAAATTTTCTGAAGCAGTATTTCCGTGCTTTTTTTTATTCTCCTTTTTAAGAATAATCCATACAAGGAAGTGAAATCTCAGCAAGTTTCAGCTTTAAAGCATCCTATAAATTTCTTCTTCTGGGAGTGTGATTGTTCTTTGTCCAGGAAAAAGAAATCTGAGTTCCAGCTGAGTAATTATTAATGCTCACTCGTCTGTGTGCAGCTTGATGCAAGTAACTTTTAATCGATAGGAACACTTAAGCATCCCGATCCCTGCTTGACAGCTACAGAGCACTGTGCTGTTCCTCCTTGCCTTTCCCTAAAGCCAGCACAGAGTCAGCAGCATGATTTCAGTACAAATGAGTGTTAAGAAACTACCTTCCTGCAATTTACAGAGGGGATCATCTCTGCACTGGCAAAAGATCAAGAAAATTTTGACAGCTGACCACATTCTCAGAAGGTGCCTCTAGTACCTCCAAGGGTGAAGGTGCAGCCTTGCAACACCGTGGGCTATATCAAAAGAATAGTCCCTGTCCCCTGACATCAAGCAAACACCTGGTATTCTAGATGATAAAGGCTCATTTTCTCTGTCAGTATTCTGCAGAACTTTCTGGACTACCTCTCTCTGGAATCAGGTAGCAGCAGAGTTACTAAGGGCAAGTCCAGGTGAAAAGGTTGGGAACATGACAGCCCCTCTTTGCATGAGCCCACAGATCCTCCACACCAGGAACTTGAAGATTTCCAAGCTAAACACAGCCATGGGTGTAAACCCAACCAAAGAAAAGCAAACCATTCTTTATCACAGGTTTTAAAGGCAAAGGAGTTACAGGCCAGACACATCATCTATCTTCACATTTCCCAAAGTTTCACCATACTAAAAATAAAAAACCAAAACCAAAACAGAAGCAAAAAGCAGACTACCTCCAGGAACATTTAATAGAGTTAAAGCCAAATTCGGTAAGATTAGAGTCATGGGCTAATGCGCTTTTCCTCCTGCTCTTAATAAAAATGTGTCACTCTCTTAGTCTCTTCACTACAATGCGTTTCATACTGATGCACATGGACGTCTACTCACAGAGCCCCCACTTCTGAGTGCTGTAGGTACATATCCTCAAACGACCTTTGCAAAGAGGACTATCTGTACTTTACAGGTGGGAAAAAGGAATATAGTGAAGTTATATGACTTGCCCATGTCTGCAGCTGAAGTCAGTGCCAAAATCTGACAGCTAAACTCAGATCACCTCTCTTCAGCTTAAGTCCCCTACTGTGAAAGATCCTTCCCCCCAGTTAATTATAGAACACTTCAAAGAGTCACAGAATTGTTTAGGTTGGAGAAGACCTTTAGGATCATCAAGTCCAACTGTAAACTTCACACTGCCAAGTCCACCACTAAGCCACCTAAGCACCAGATCCACATGTCTTTTAAATGCCTCCAGGAATGGTGACTCAGCCACCTTCCTGGGCAGCCTCTGCCAGTGCTTGACAACTCTTTCAGTGGACATTTTTTTTCCTAATATCCAACCAAAACCTCCCTTGGCACAACTTCAGGCCATTGCCCCTTGTCCTGTCCCCTGTCACTCGGGAAAAGAGACCAACACCCACCTCACCACAATCACAGCGATAACGTCTCCCCTCAGCCATTTTCTCCAAACTAATCAATCCCGGTTCCCTCAGCCACTCCTCATAAGATTTGAGCTCCAGATCCTGAGTTGCCCTCTGGACAGGCTCCAGCTCATATATGTCTTTCTTGTAGTGGGGGGCCCAAAACTGAACACAGTATTTGAGGCGTGGCTTCACCAGTGCTGAGCACAGAGGAACAATCATGTCCAAACTCCTGCTGGTCACACCATTTCTGGCACAAGCCAGGATACTGCTGACCTTCTTGGCCATCTGGGCACACTGCTGGTTCATGTTCAGTCAGTTGTTGACCAGCACCCCCAGGTCCCTTTCTGTCAGGCAGATTCGTCCCCAAGCCTGTAGGACTCAGCATTTTGTCTTGTTGAAGCCCACACAGCTGGTGGCGGCTCATCAACCCAGACTGTCCAGATCCCTCTGCAGAACCTTCCATCCCTCAAGCAGATCAACACTCCTGCCTAACTTGGTATCATCCACAAACTTACTGAGTACATACTCGATACCCTTGTTCAGATAATTGATGAAGATATTACTACTAGGTATATTTAAATAGTAATAATCGTGCCACATTTATAAAAAATGAAATTTATAAAAATTAATAGAAAATTAAAAAAAATAGTAACAGCAATTTCATCTGCTTTGTGATGCCTTAGTGGTTTTTATGGGCATGTATTACGGAAATAATCCCTACGCTCCTTACTGCAGCTGGGAGTTTGTTACCTCTCGTAACAAAACCCTAGAAACAGGAGAAATATGTAGTCATTCCACAGCTCATAAAGCCTGGCTATGAGAAGCATCTGAGCTCCAGGCCATTTCAGAATGCAGGCTTGCTCTTCCTTCCTCAGGTTTATTTTCACTCATCTTTGAATGCAGGTTTGGGATTGTGACTGATTCGTAACTCTATCAAGGAGTCATTGCAGAAGTTCCAGGGGTTCTGGAGAGCCTGTACAGAAGAAGATTAAATCAATGAGGTTCATAAATTTTAACAACATGCACGAAATCATGAAGCAGATAAAAAGACATTTTCCAAGGACAGGCTCTGCATGAGCACAAGGCAGGCACCTATCTGCCAGGCACGGCTGTGGACAGGCATACTTGATGTACCACTAACTCCTCAGTTTGACTTTAAACTGGAATGGGGCAAATCAGACTGGCACCTTGATCCTGTTCCAGAAGAGCAATCACCTGTCTTGAGCGTGGTGCCCACTAACCTGTTTCATTCATACTAATAAGGACTGCAAATTCATTTTCATCAAAGCACATCAACATTTCTCCCAAGTTTATGCTTCTCCAGCTCCCCACACAGTAGTGGTTTGTTTCACTGCCAGCCAGGTTTGGTAGCAGTACCATCACCTTCCCATTCAGCTTGTCCTGCAACTTCCTGGATCTGCTCAATTTCACCATTTCCAGCCCGAGTTAAAAACAGATGCTGCAAAATACTGAGTGGTCTCTAGAAACGAGTCTGTGGAACAGGACAAAATCAGGTGTGAGACCAGCCCCAAGCCACACGCTTTCAAAACATATGACGATATTCAACCTGGTATTCCATTTACAAGTGAGACAACGGGACCCTGTGCACACTAAATTTAACATCTCCTCTGAGCCATTCAGACAGCATAATCACCGCAGCCCCTGAAGCTCTCTCTGTTTAACAGCAGAGTAATTGCACCTGGCAACCCTTCCGTCCTCCCATCTCCCTTCATGCCTAATGTCAGTGTTACCTTTTTTGACAGTTACAGAAGACAATTTGTAAACCGGAAACTGCACGTGAAGGACTGAATATGTCAAGGCAAAGAGATGATCATCACTGTCTCTCATCAGCCCAAAGGACTTGAGATGGAGAAAACTCAGCTAATATTACGTTACTTAACCAATGTCTCACTTTATGAGATCAGACGCCCACTCAGGGGCATACTTTGGATCATGCTTAGCAATAAGACTCCCATGATACAAGGACCAGAATTACTGTGGAGTCACAAATATTAAATCTGGAAGTCTTTGGTCATGCATGGAAATCCACGGGCATTGGGTAGATGCTGGGGAATCTGCACATTTTCAAGGCCAGCCTGTATAAGGAAAAGTAAATCTTCCTCACAATAGAAAGTGGGTCATTTAGGTTACAGGGGGGACACAACCTCACCCCTCAGGACTAGGCTTTCTGAATTTGAAAAAATAGAGTTCTTCAACAACAACAAAGTATCTGACAAAATACCCAAATGCTACACAGTTCTCTCCATCTGAACACTTTCACTGAAGAACATGAGGACGGCTTTTATAATTCAGGGAAGAAGAACCTTGCTCTTTTGAGCAAATTCAATTTTCTTATGATCCGAAGCGGCAATTCTTTTAAATTCTTATTTAGGAAATCACCCAAGCATTGCCAGGAAGAATTAGTTCTACCTGCCATAAAAGCATGTTTTAAAATAAGCAATTTGTTTCAATTTAGTGATTTAACTTATTTGATGACTATTTGAATGCTAAGGATGACAGTCGAAAGTGTTTTAAAATTTTCCTTTTTATGCTTTGAAGGGGTAAAATGGAGACTATGTTCCCCCTGCTTTTTAAAAGCATTAAACCAACTTCCTACTTCAATGAGTTGGAATCCCTGTGTCTTCATTCCTCTCGGTAGAATATATTTGCATGATAATAGTGGATAGTCAGAAGAGCAATATATCAGAGTACAGAGAAACAATGTTTTTTCATTCATCAATCCCAGCCATCTCAAAAGAGCAAATATATTTGCTCCCGCTTAAACTTCAGCTTAAAACCCTAGGTTTCTCAACTGCAATAAAAGAGAAATCTTAGAAGGAAAATATATCAGATTTCTCTCTGTAGCTAAACAATATTCTTTGTTACCTCTTTGGCCCAGCATTTATACCTTTTCACAGGGAACAAGCTCTATAATACATTCCATCCTTTGTCTATGACTCGATGTTCTTTTCAACCATGGACCTAAAAGAATGCTTCTTCCCCTGATGATAACTGGCATCATTTGCTCAGGCAACTGATCAAAAGCAAAAAGAAAGCGGGTTTTATTTTTTCAGGCCCTAATACGATACAATGACTCCAAATAATTCAGAGACTGCCATGTTTCCTATACATTTCTGCAGCCTTTGAGGTTAGCTGATTTATGCATGGCTATAGTCCTCAAACCCAGCATCTGGAGTATGAAAACCCATGGATTTGCAATTAATTTCTGCTATGCATATTTGAAAGACCTGAAGTCTGCTGACCTCCTGGACACCACGCAAGTCCCATCTGCTATCTGCTCACTCATCCTGTTGTATGAAAGGATGAAGAGGGAGTAATTTAGGCTATGATTAACTGCTACCTTCTGCAACTGTTTTTCATAAAATAAGCCCATTTCTTCTATTTCAGTCTGGCAGAAGTGAGCTTGGATACTTGTATTTTTAAAATGGTAATATAAATCAGTCCAATGGTCATCCAAGGCACGTACTTTTTGAAGCAAACTAACAGGATTCCATTGAGGTATTTCTAATATTACAATACAAGGGATGAACATACCAACAACTTTTACTTGAATTCAGGAAATTTTCCCACAGAAAATGAAATCTTCATTACAAATTATATTCTGGTTTTTATTTAAATCATTATACAGAAGCTCACCACAGCAAGAGTACTTGTAACTAGTTTTCCTGTTCCAATTTTAGTATGTCCTGGCAAAACTTTTATGATAATCCTATTCACTGGAAAGCTAAGGGATTATTTTCCTCAAAACTGAGATCTTTTTCCACAACATAATCCACAGAGTTGAGAGCTACCTGAGAGCTGCCTTTGGCTGGCAGTCCTGTCCCCAGCCTCCACAGAGAAAACAAGGGACTTGTAAGAAGAAGGACAAGGTTGCTACTCATCAACAGAACTGTAAATTTAAACCCGAAGTCCTCAAGGCATCAGGTGCAGCTGTTAGGCATTCTCAAAAAAACCCATAATTCCCAATGTGTTATTCAGACATTGGCATATATAGCTTTGTTCTCACCAAAGCCAGCATGAAACTGTTACCTTCCAGAGAGAAACAACATGTTTATTAGAGGACACAATCTCCTCTTCCACTTTTGGACAAAGCCTGCTCCTTTTCATTTGGGACCATATCAACCACGATGCTTTCTAATGAAAAACACGACTCCTCTCTGAAGTACGGGTGCTGGCCTTGGCCATGCTCATTACTCAAGGAAAGCCACAACAAACCTTTCACTGTTTCACCACTCCCCTACGACTTGCACCCTTCCTTCTTTCAGTTATTACTATTACCATGACGATGGTCCAGTTATTAGGAAGCGGAGAGCAAGAGACTAATTTTTAAATCTCTTTTAAAAATTATCAATAAACTATTTTAAAAGGGACCTGCTAAGAAGGAACAATGCTCAACGGGCCACTTCCACAAATCCACAACCTGGATAGACAGACATGGGAGACTCTGCCTAGACAGGCATGCTGAACAGTTGCCTCCAGGACAACAAACAACTGGTATTTAAATTATTTTGTTAGCATCACCCCACCTCCTCGGCTGAAATCCAAGATCCCCAGCAGCTCGCAGCCACCATTCATTGGTGCAGGAGGGCAATGATGATGGGAGCCAGAGTGCAGGTGACTGTGCAGGAAACAAGTACAAAGTCATCCCCTTAAAACTAAGGCTATAGTTGAATTGAGGACAACACCAACATCTGAAAAATAAGATTCTGGATCCCAGACAGATAAACAGTCTTAAGCCTTTGATGTACTGAGAATTCCCCTCAAGATACTGACTAGAGCTGTGTGAATAATTGATTTTCTCAGCTGAATAGCTGAAGCAACCAACCAAACAAGCCCCAACTTGTTTTGTTAATTAAGTTTTTTTTTTTTCTTTGAAAACTAGGGGGGGAAAAAAACCCCACCAAAACTCAGCATAGTTTAGGACAGTTGAATTGTTTCATTCAAACAGAAATTGTGTCTCTTCCATTTTAAACGCTTCTTTCCCCCAGGTAAAAAACATCTAAAAATGTAATATTAGATTTGTGATAGGAAGCAAGGGTATGCATCCCATAGGGTACGACATCTCTCAAGCAAGGTCACCTAAGGCCTATGGTTCTTGCTTGGAGAAACAGCCACGCTGCTTTAAAATTCAGCTCCTGGGAATCATGCTCAGGTTTGGGAACCAGGACCCAGGTTTCCCTGCATACAAGGGCAATGTTGAAAAGTAACAGAAAACTGCTACCTCTTAATATCAGTGTTGCACACTGAAATCTCCTTACAGATTTAATTCCCTGAGTCAAATGTTTCACCTGTGAGATGTCAGAATGACTTCTCCCCATTTTTCTCTTATGTTGCCAAAAGGTCTGTGAAATCCACTTAAAAAAAAAAAAAAGAGAGTTTGTCAAGACGATTGACTGTCTGAAAATGTATTTTTGGCGTTAGCTTTGTCTGCTTTTTGATTGTTTTATAAAATAAAAAGGATTAATATATGTATTCATAGGTTACTATTAGCTCTGACAATATGACAGACCAAGAAGTATTGCGTTTCTCTCCGAAGAGACAGTAGAAAACAACGCTATTACAGCCAGCACAGCGAAACGGGACCGATGAGAAATGTTGGATGAAATCAGCCACCTCAGTTTTATCACTCAAATTGCCAAGAGGAGGAAAGTACGCTGTCAGGAAGCTCAGTCCTGCCTACTCACACCAGCACCCGTGCCCATGAGGCACGCTCTCGGATGCGTCATAGGCTCAGGTGTTCACAATGATTTCACACTAAATCACGGTGCTGCAAAACAGTGACGTTGTTCTGGAAGGTCCCATTTATCCAGTCGGCCTCATGGCTGCCGCCATTTACTTGTGCAGATTTGTTTTGAGGCAATGGAGAATGGATCTCAACCTTCTAGCATTTCTGATTAATAGCAAGCATGCTGAATATTTCACACCATTGCAGGCTGCTTACAGATATTAAAAAAATAACGTGGTGCAAGCCACCACTGTTTGTTTTGAATAGCTCTTTCCAGCTATCGTGACTACCCACAGCATGACAAGTTACCCAAATGCAGCCCTGTAACTCTGGGAAATACAGCGCCTCAGCTCTCAACACTCCTGCAGCTCCGTTTTCACTAAAAAAAACCCCAGAAGACAAAGTTAAAAGCAGATTACCTGCAAAAATGTGAAAGAGGAACCGCAGAGTGCCTGTCGTACTTTGAGCTCTATTATGCAATGGAGTCAAGATTACATAACGAGGGGAGTGTGATTACAGAAACGTGGCTCCCATGACACGGAGCCCAGATACGATGACAGGCTGGCAACCCATCCCAAAGTGCACCTCTGTAACCCAGGACTTCAATTTATTGTCAGCGTCACCTATCAACGTTTCCACTTGGAAGGCCTATTCTGAGACTGTAACATGAAACCTATTTAACTTCTAAGTTGGTGGCAGCAATTTATTTTAGCCTTTTATTTTGTTCTGCAGGCATTCTCTTTTTTTTTTTTTATAATTAACTTAGTAAAGTCCTGGAAGAACACTACTGAAACTCTTGCAGTTTAAATGTGCTTGTTAATGACACACATGTAAACATTTTGCTATCAGAAATTACTACTACTTTCTGGAAATCTCTGAAGTGGTTTAAGGAAAAAGATTCCCTGGTTACATAGCTCAATATTTATTACTAATAAAACTATCTAGCCCTTTTCTTCGCTGAGCCATTTTAGGATCTCAGTAAGCCTTAATTCAACCAGCTTACATTCAACACTGGAGAAAGATAACGAACTGTTAAAAAAAAGGACAGAATTTAGCATGGTCCCTCTAAACCCTTGTTTAAAATGAGAAATAGGATCACTATAAGGAGAGATAGATTAACAAATAGCAGTTAAGTGTAGCTACACAACTTCAACATACCTCAGACGCAATGTAAATTAAGGCTCTTTCCACACCCCCCATATGTTTTTTATATCCCAAGGTGACCTAGGAAACTTGACCTCTTCCAATGAAGTGCAGAGAAAAATACTGTCTGGTTTGAAAAGGAGCAGCAGGCCCAAATCAAACAGGCAAAAAGGATAAAAGGCCACTCACAAAACAGTCTGCTAAATTACTGAAATTAATTTTCTGTCTGAAGAGAAACCAGATCTTTATTTCTGCTCATGCAAGCAGTTCCACAGAGGCAAAAAGGAGTAACTTCATTTTAAAGCAAAAGAAAAAAATGTTATTATTTACTCTTTCCCCCTCTCCTTGCCAAGATATGAATTTAAGAAGTTATTTAGCATCATTTGCTGACAGATGTGGAGCTGTGCATGTCCCCTCGGTTCAAGGGCATTCGTGAAGTGAAAAGGAAAATCACTCTGTCAGAGCCATGTGTATATTGCCCACTATGATCACCATTAAGAAGGATTAGCTAACGAGTTTCACCAGCGATATTTAACCATTTATTACAAAGCATCTTATGAAATACTTCCCTTCTAAGCATACTCTGCAGAAGAAAAAAAAAAAAAAAGGCATAAAACCGCATTAATTCAGCTCAGACGAGATCCTCTGCGGGGAGAGCCAGGCACGTCCTCCAGAGAGGAGGAGAACTGGCAGGAATCAACGATTCTGTGATTCTGAGATCCAGCTGCATACCTGAAATGACTTGGTCCTTTCGGGCAGGGATATTTCACACTGGCAGAAAGAACTTTGCTGGCAGCTCAGGCCGCAGTTCCAGGTGCCACCCCGAGACACCTGCTGGCCAAGCCCCAGACCCGGGGGTCCCCCCCTCCTCCCCGAGGGATGCTGAGCAGGGCAGCAGCAGACAAAGACCTGAGGGCAGCAGCTCCAGCACCGCTGCACATAGGAGAGCAGCAAGGCTGGCTTGGGGGCGATGGGCAGGAGGCAGGACTCGAACCCAGATCTAGAAGGGCTGAAAGCCCTTCGGCCTCCAGTGGGTCTGGGATTCGACTCCTCCGCTTTCAGCCCTTCGGGTTCGGGGTTCGAGTCCCAGGGACCCTCTGGCTTTGGGGCAAGGGAGGTGCCTCTCGTTGGGGGGGCTCAAGGGGGGACAAAAGCGAGCTGGGCGAGCGCCCGAGGAGGGGAGAAGCCCCCCGAGCCCCTACCTGCCCCTTGACCAGGCTGGCGGCGAACTGCCTCATGACGGCCTCGACGGTGTAGGCGCTGGACCATCCTCGCGGGGTGAGCAGCTCCATGCAGATGGCTCCTCCGTCCAGCACGTACCCGTTCTCCAGGCGGGGGCTGAGCACCCTCATGAAGGGCGGCGAGAAGGGGAAGTTGTCGGGGAAGGTGAGGTTGAGCAGGATGTACTCCGTGTTGGTCTCCTTCATGTCCTGCCACAGCACCGAGTCCTTGTCCACCTGGTGCAGCTTGACGTTCCAGTCGAAGAGGCTCTCGTCCACCAGCTCCACCGAGATGAAGCGGTCGCTGAGGCGGGCGATGTCCTGCAGCTCCTTCATCAGCCGCCGGCTCCGCACCTGCGTGCAGTGGGGCTGTCGCGGGGCGGGGGGCAGCGCGGGGCCGGGGTCCCTGCCCCCCTTCTCCTTGCCGGGCTGCTTGCCCCGGGGGCTGCCCTCGGCGCCGCTGCAGCCTCCTCCTCCGCCCTGCGCCTGCGGCTTGTGGCCGCCGCCGCCGCGGCCCCGCAGCGACGAGCCCTGCTGGCCGCCGCTGCGGGGGTGCGGGTGCTTGGGGTCCTCCGTGTCCCGGTTGTGCAGCCGGATCAGACCGATTTTCCGCAGCAAAGTGGCCATGTTGCGCCGCCGCCTCGCCGGCTCTTCCCTTTCTCGCCTTTATGGCCCCGGCGGCGGCGGCGTTATGATTAATTTAAAGCCCTCCCGGGCGGATCCGGGGAGGGGGGTGGCGATGCCCCTTCTCCTGGCGGCGCAGGGGGAAGAGGAGGAAAAGGATGGAGCGGAGAAGGGGGGGGGGGGGGATGCGCGGCCGCCGCTCAAACGCCTCCTCCCCTCGCTAGGGCTGCTGCGGGCAGCATTGCAGCACTGGGGCTGCTCCCGCAGGCATCGCCGCCACGAGCCCAGGGAGGAAAAAAATAAATAAATTAAAAAAAAAAAAAAAAACAACAAACAAAACAAAAAGGGGGAGGCGGAGGGTGGGGAAAGAAAAAGAAAGAAAAAAAAGCGACCCGCGCCACCCGCGAGGGGAGGGTGGAAAGAGAGGGGAGGGTGGAAGGAGAAGCAAAAAGGGAGGGTCTTCCCCCTCTCCACCCCCCCCCCCCCACCCAGCCCCGGCCCCGCGTGCGAAATCGCCTGCGCCGCAGATGGCTTCCCCGGCGCCCTCGGCCAATCCCCGGCAGCCCCCGGCCCCGCGCTCCCTGCGGGTGTCGCCGCCGCCCTGCCCCCCGCGCTGCGGCACCGGGGACACCCGGGGGGGGGGGGGAGGGGGGGGGGCGACACACGCGTGAGGAGGGGTGTTGCACACGCGTGGGGTGGGGGCTGCACGCGCGGGGGTGCGTGTGTCGTCGCACTCCTCCGGCCGTGACACGTTTCGGGTTCCTGCGTCCTCGGAGAGTTCGGGAGTCGTTGAGGCTGGAAATGAAGCCCTGAAGATCGACCGGAGAGACCGTCGGCCCAGCACCGCGGGGCCTGCCAAACCCTGTCCCAAGGGGGCCAGTCTGTGCGCTTTTTGGACGCCTCCAGGGATGGACACTCCACCGCTTCCCCGAGCAGCTCCCTTTGTTAGAGAAAGCACCACTCTTTAAGTAAAGAAGTTTTTTTCCTGATACCCAGTCTCTAAACCTTACCTGGCAGAACGCAAGGCCGTTTCCTCTCATCCTGATGGCTTTATACTGGAAGGGGAAAGATTTAGTCTAGAAGTTAGGGAGAAATTCTTCACGCTGAGGGTGGTGAGGCACTGGCACAGGCTGCCCGGGGAAGCTGTGGATGCCCCATCCCTGGAGGTGATCAAGGCCAGGTTGGATCAGGCTTCGAGCAGTCCCATCTAAGGGGAGGTGTCCCTGCCTGTGGCAGAGGAGTTAGAACTGGATGATCTTTAAGGTCCCTTCCAACTCATACCATTCTATGATTCTATATAATGCAGATAGATATAGAAATGGTGTGACCAGCAGGTCCAGGGAGGTGATTCTCCCTCTGTACTCAGCACTGGTGAGGCCACTCCTTGAATACTGTGTTCAGTTCTGGGCCCCTCACCACAAGAAGGATTTTCAGGCTCTGGAGCAAGTCCAGAGAAGAGCGACAAAGCTGGTGAAGGGGCTGGAGAACAGACCCTATGAGGAACGGCTGAGAGAGCTGGGGTTGTTTAGGCTGGAGAAGAGGAGGCTGAGAGGAGACCTCATTACTCTCTACAAGTACCTGAAAGGAGGTTGTAGAGAGGAAGGAGCTGGCCTCTTCTCCCAAGTGACAGGGGACAGGACAAGAGGGAATGACCTCAAGCTCCGCCAGGGGAGATTTAGGCTGGAGATCAGGAGGAAGTTTTTCACAGAGAGGGTCATTGGGCATTGGAATAGGCTGCCCAGGGAGGTGGTTGATTCACCTTCCCTGGAGGTGTTTAAGGCACGGGTGGATGAGGTCCTGAGGGACATGGTTTAGCATTTGATGGGAATGGTTGTACTCGATGATCCCATGGGTCCCTTCCAACCTGGTTGTTCTATGATTCTATGATAAATTTATTTACTGTGCATACATCTACACACCCAAACACATATAATCACGTATATAAAGCACATACCTATAAAAACTGATGTGTAAACATGGTTGAAAAAATAGATAGAAATACATACATGGTTTTGTAGATATGTGCGTATTTCTGTATTTCTTGCATTGGGAATGATATGACAATCTCTGTTTCCTCAGCACAGCAGATACACATGTCCTGTCCCTCTTTCATCTGCTCGCCTCCAGATCTGGTGGGTGCATCATGGAATCGTAGAATGGTTTAAGTAGGAAGGGACCTCAAAGATCATCCAGTTCTAACCCCATACCATGGGTGGGCACACCTACCACTAGACCAGGCTGCTCACAGCCACATCCAACCTGGTCTTGAACACCTCAAGGGATGGGGCGTTCACAACTTCTCCTGGCAGCCTATGCCAGTGCCTCATCACCCTCACAGTAAAAAATTTCTCCCTAATATCTAATCTAAAAGTCTCCCCTTTCAGCTTAAACCGTTACCCCTTGTCCTGTCACTGCACTCCATGATAAAAAGCCCTTCCCCATCTTTCTTGTAGGTCCCCTTTAAGTACAGGAAAGCTGCTATAAAGTCTCCTGGAGCCTTCTCTTCTCGAGGCTGAACACCCCTGACTCTCATCCTGTTCTTGAATGGGAGATGGTCATCTTTATGGCCTCCTCTGGACTTGCTCCAACAGATTTGTAGATGTATGTGTACTTATTTATTTTTTTGCATTGGGAATGATATGACAACCTTGTTTCTTCAGCACAGTAGATATACATATCCCGTTTCTCTTACACCTGCTTGCCACCAGGCTGGGTAGATCCATTCTCTTGGCACCCTATGCGCACAGGAAGGAAAAGCTGGTTGTGAAAATGTCCATCCCCACAACCCTCTTTCAGTTCAGAGAGTGGAAAAGAAAAGAATTGCTTTAAACAAATGCAACAAATGCTTTGAACTGGGGAGAAGTGAAGGCAAGACCCAAAGTAATGATCACATCTGTTGTGCAGAGGATGTAAAGCAATGGGCAGTGTGTGCATGTAGCGGCATTGTATTCCATAAAACCTTTCCGAGCAAACACATCCCCTTTGCCAGTAGCAGCTTAAAACACCATCTACTGTGGTCTTAAAGAGTGGTTTTATGCTGGAAAAGGACTGTTGTGCTTCTGTAAAGATGCCTCCAAAGAAAACTGGTCAGGTTTCTTGAAAGCTATCTGCAGGACATATTATGTCTTCATCAAAAACTAGATACCTGGCTCACTTCCAAAAAATTATTGTGAGCACTTTTGAGCTTTTTCCCCCCTTTTCTTCTTCCTTTTACTTAAAGCTTTTAGTTTTACCAATGGGTCCACATTCAGCAGGTAACTGTTCACCAGTGACCATTATGCCAAACTAGATAGCATGGAATGTCATTTCTTTGCCAGGCTTTACAAGTGGACCCTAATGATAAATCAGTTTGATTTACCATGGATTAAAAAGCTTGCTGCTTTTAAAATCAAGATCTTAGAAGCAGAATTCTAGTTGTTTTTTTAAACATGGCATTATTGAAAGCTCAAAATCATCTTAGTGAAACAGTTGAGAAATGTTCTTTCTACAAGGTTGTTCATAATTTCATTTATTCTCTCAGTTTGTGCAGTGCGCACAAAGAACATAAATGAGTATTTATTTATTTCAAAGTCTTACCTAATAATGTAGCAAATAAATTCACTGAGCAGAATCTGTACTTGAGGAGATCACAACAAATGTAAACCGAATTATGGGCCATGTGTTGTAAACCAGGAGGAGGAGGAGGCATGGCACAACTCTATGGCCTGGGCAGAGCCTCAGTGCTGTTGGCTGCACCATGATGCCATGGGACTGATGGGACAGCAGTACTCTTCCTCAGCTCCTTCGGAGGAGTACAGGACGGGGAAGTTGGAGGTAATGCCCTTCTCTTCCTCCCAGAAGACTGTAGAGAAAGGTTTGAAAATACTAGCGACTATACGACCCACATGTGATTGCCAGTATATCTCTCATTAGCCTGCTTTGTACAGAAAGAAGAAGAGCTGTGAGCTAACGGCAAATGATGGCCCAGGAAGCATTGATGCCGCAACACTGTTCTTGTTCGCTCCTGCCCCCCATGTTATTGACCTGCCCAGTCCAAATGCCTGTCAGTGTGATGACCCTTGGGATTGCTTTGGTCCTTCTCTGTGTGGAGATACCTGGGATCTGTTGCAGGAGGTTGGTTCCTGCATTTCCTACCTTGAGATCTGCACGTGAAATACTGTTGACAGTGTTTCCCTGGGGTAAACCCTGGGGAATGTGAGATGAGTGAGCTGAAGCATCTGGAAATGTTCTGTCCACCTGATGCTCTTCTCCTACTTTCCTTTTTTCTATAGACAACCCTACCCGAATGAATGAGGGACCTCTATTTTATAGGATATTGGAAAGTGTGTCCAAGTTTTCTCCCAGTAAACTCCTGGAGTGCCAGATATGCTTCCCTCCCTGAGCTATTGATGAACCATCCATGGAGCTGAGAAATTTCTGGAGTGCAGACAAACTGCATGCAGACATTTCATCGTGTGCGATGCTTCCAGGTAACAAGTAATGTTTTGATTGGCGTATGACTCAAGTAGTACTTGCAGGGGCAGAAGCTGAGGCACAGAAGGAAATTTCTATTCCTCTTGTTGGCAGTTGGAGTAGGGCATAGAAAAATGTAATGGGACAGGTCAGGTGGCCGCTTCTGCTCTGGTGCAAAAGCTTGAACTCACAGAAACTTCACCTGTAGTTTCAGTCCTGGCAGGTGGTCATGCAGAACAAGGTGTTTGTTGGTTGCCCCTGGTTGAATATCTAGAGCAAGACAGGTTGGTGGGGCACATATGCTGAACTATATAGAATGCTAATTAGCAACTTGAACTGTTGTGTTTGCTACATTAATGTTTTAAACTGCATGGTGTTCCTGTGACAGTTGGTAGCAAGAGCTGCTATCATCAATTTAACATGACCAAAGTTATTTACCTGTCTCATGTAACTGCTGAGTTATCGATCCAGCGGTGAAGCCATAAAAAAGAGCAAAGTCTGTGTGAATGGAGATCAGAATCAAGCATCCCTGCCATGACCTTGTGCCATTGTTTTCTAAAATGGTACAAGATTAATGATGGAAATGATGAAAAAGCTTTCTCGGGAGTGTGGGATGTGTGTGCCTGGACAAACGGTGTTCTGCTGTGACAGACGACTGCTCTGATCATGCTGGAAGTAGTGAAATCTTGTAGAATCTGTGTTTGTTCTGTCTGGAGTGTAAGAAAGCTGTAGTGATGTAGAGAATTCCTCTTTTTCATACCCAGGCTTCCTCAGGAAGGGAATTAGTTGGTTAGTGCAGGACAGACTGTGGATGGCTGCGAGCCTAGGGCCTTGAAGCAAAAGAAGAAATAAAACAGCTCATAAGGGAGACTCCTCCTTTATCATCTAGACCATTTTTTATCCACATATTCATTGACTGACCAAAAACTCTGAACAAATCTGGTCCACGATCTTTCTTGACAGATTTCTCATCAATTCTTCTTCCATAGTAGCTCACTCAGTAGAAACACATCTATCACCTCCCTTCGTTATTACACATTCTCACCAGTTTGTCAGGTGCAAGAGTCAAATTGCACTAGTCTGCAATCTGCCAGACACAGTCCTTCTATCCTTGACTTAGATCAGGACTGGTAGATCCACTTATGGCACATAAAGACACCCTCAAGTGATGTAATGACTGCAGAATCAGGGAGTTAAAAGGGCATCTAGGTATGAAAAAATGACCTCTGGCAGATATTTCTCCTATATATGTAGCTGGAAAGCTGCTTTCAGGCACAGCCTTTGTAGAGTGATTAGTGAAACAGAAACAGTGTTCAAAGCTCAGGTCCAGCAGCCAGCAGCCAGCTTCGTGTGGAGCAGGCTGCAGCTGATGAAGGGCATCTCAGACTTTTCTTGCAGTAGAGAGGTATCTGTCACTAGCTGGAGATCCAGAGCTCTGAACTCCTACAGCAATACCAATTTGGTGGTTTTTTGGGCTACCAGGAAGGTTTGGGGTTTTTTTTTCTTTCTAGAAGTATATTATTGGACAACGCTTTTCTCATTTTTACTGAGTCTGCAAAAAAGAAGTTATCTGGGGCTCAGTAAAAAAAGCACCTGAGCCTGGGTGCATATATTTTACTTCCACTTAAATGCAGCAGAATTTTAAGGCCTGAGCATGTTAGAAAATGTTACTTAAATTGAGTAAGTGCAAAGAAGTGTTTCTAGGACTATTAGGAGAACAAACTACACATCTCAGGAGAATTAGAAGATCTTGTCTTGCTTAGTGTAGCCCAGCAAAGAATGAACGGGGGTGTTGTAACACTTTATAAATATATTTGAGAAGTAAATGTCAGAGAGGCATATTGACTTCATCACATGATCAGATGGCTGTACAGTGAGTAATCCTGAATATATTTGGACTGGAAATGTAAAAGCTTCCAGCTATCTGATGAATGAAGGGCTCAAATACTCTTCCAAATACTCTTCTCAGCACTGGAGCAGTAACTTTTAGTCTCATAGGATGGAGCCTGAGAAGCTTATGGACATAATTGTAAAACACAATGGAAGAGTAAAATGCCTGAAGATAGAAAATTGAGCTTATACTATGAGTCCATAGGCATGTGATATGTCAGTATCCCCAAATGTGTGAGAAAATAGATTAGATCACTAACAATTTGCATTATATTTATAATAATTCCACGCCTCAGGGCTTCCACTGGAGTGGGGAAGATTTTATTTCATTCCTCTTGATGCATAATTTGCCCTCTATTGGTCTATTTTTGCCTTTCTCTGCAGGTCTACAGATAGAATGTTATAGATGACATTAAAATCTCAAGGTTTGTGTGTCCTGCTTGTATAGTCAGGATTAAGCCAGCCTCTAGACACAGAACTCTAAAAGCGTTATTAACCTAGATCAGCTTGGTAGGCACCATTGATTTCTTCTGTTGCATAGGACACAGCTGCCTTTCTAGAATCAAATGGCATTTTAGCTAGCAAAATATTTGTAAACCTGCAAAGAGACACTTTTTCAACAAGCAAGCTATTTATTCCTTTCCCTCCTTTGCCTGACTGAGTTGTCCCAATGTTTGCTAGTATCTCACTGGGTGCCATTGATTATTCACTATTTGCCTGTCTTCTGTGACAGCATCACCTATTTTAAAATTTATATCAAGAGGAAAGGCAAAATGTTCACTCCTGGAATGTAAAAGCCTGTAGAGGTGCATGTGCAGTCCCTATGTTACTGTTGACACATCCTCCAAAGTTACCTTCCTCTCAATGCTGGAAGTCCCTCTGGCATTTCTAATGTCTTCCCCTAAATTAGATAAACTACATACTTGAGGTAACCTCTATTCCATGGATATTGCCTAGGTAAGTGCAAAGGATACCTGGGTAAATGAATAAAGGAGGTAAATGAATATCCATTATATCACAGCAATAGCTTTTAAGAAAGAGCAAGATAAACAATATCTCCAGAGAATATGATTGCCTGTCTTCCTTTTAAGCCTGTAGAGCACTGGAAGTATTCAGAAGAGGCATTTTATGTTCATGCTGTTCACCTTCATAGATTGCTGCTTACTGACTAAAAGAGATTTGCATCCAGGAATTCTGAATACTGGAATTTTGTGTCAGTAGTGACCGTCTCATATACTCACAGGTATTTTTAAATTCTCCTGTAAAGCTCAGAAATGACTCATAAATTTCTCCCAAAATAAAGGTACTTTACCTTGTTCTACCTTCATCCTTGACACCTTCTAGCTGCATTTTCATCTTACAATGTCACCTTTACAGTCATTCTGTAGCTGCTCAGTGCAGAGTTATATTGCGTGGAATAGCTGGAGGAATTGCAACTACGTGAAAATTGTCTGCCTTTGCAGACAGTGACTTTCTGGACTTTCTGGCTAGAATTTCTGAAGGTCTGAGAGGTGAACTTTTCTGGGCTTTTGCATATAATCAGGGAACCAGGGCCAGCGCTGAGGCCTTAGAGATCTCCTGCTTTTCACCGGGGGCAAACAATATGCGTATGAGCCTTAGGTAGCCTTTTTTTTTTTTTCAGTCTCCAGCTAGAGGCAATGACTCTTTACTCCAAGAAAAGCCTGAGTGGTGTTCTACATCAGCTGACCACATCAAGTTGAGGGCTGCTGCCAGACTTGTTTCACTAGTTAACACACAGCATCTAGGACTGAAAGCAGCACTCTAGGTGCTCCAGTATTTTGATGCACGGCATCAAAGGGACACACAAATATAGGTTATCATCCATTCAAAGCGCCGAGTTAACATCCAGGTAAACAAAAGCTCTAAGACTCTAGGTCACCTAAGCAATAGATGGATGTCAATGTGAACCACACAAACACATGGAGACAATGAAACACATTGAGTCCAACTTAAAAGGCAGAATGCTGTAATTTCAGTGATTTACTCCCAAATACTTTATGGTGCCATCAAATAGTTCTTGGCTCCTGAAATTTTAAAACTGTTTTACAGACCTCTGGCTCACCAGAAGTGACAGAAAGAGGATGAAGTGCAATAGTATAAAGTCATGTGCTGTGGGGCCAATGATAAAGAATTTTTGTGTAAATCTAGAGGAGCAGGTAAAGAAAGAAGAGATAAAGAAGAGTGTGTTGATAGAAGGGATAAAACAGATGCGCTGCCAGAGTGAGGCAGCTTTAAGAAAAAGGCTGAAGTGGTTAGAGGTGGGCACCCAGTGAGGTAGTTTTAATAAAAAAGGGGATGCATTAGAACTTTTGTAGAAGATGATGATAAGATCACATTTGGATCCCAGAACAATACACTGTCACCCTTAGTGCCTGCTGAACACTTGCTTTGACACTGGTTGGTCCTTTACTTTCATGTTTCCCTAAATCTCACCATATTATCTCATTGTCCTGTGTACAGCACACAACCATAAAAAAAGGTTAAGTGCAACACATTTATAGTTAATGAACTCTTCCTTCTTTTTCTTAAGATTTTAACATCAGTATTGTCATCGTAATAGTAGGAGATGTGTTAGTTTCCTGTTTCTCAATGCCAATTACAAGTCCAAAGCTACTATAGAAAAATTTAAAAGAGGAGGCAAAGGATTAGAGAAACTAATTCTTAAAAAAATAGTTAAATTACCTACAGGATTACTGGCAGTGGCTCAGTTCCTTGAAAGAGTGGAGTGTATATTTACGTACACTGTCATCACTGTCATACACCATCCCTGGGAACTATGAGCAAGTCCTCACACCCTAATCTTGGAGAAGCTGCTGCTGCCACCAGCTGGTAGTTCATTGGTCCTTGACTGGAAAGATGAATACAAAGCTTGCTCAAAGACGTCCCAGGAAGACAGGTAGGCCCTGAAGGAGGTCACATCTAGAGGAGGTTACAGAAACGTTGCTCCAGCCCAAAATACATTCTGGAATTTGACAAAAGACCTATTTATGTCAACAGGATCAACCAATGATAGCATACACAGCCAGCAGTTATTCATAGGTGTGGCTAGAACAGCAATCATGGAAAATTTGCAGCATCAGACATACGACACTTTATATGATTAGATACCATTCATATGCTTCACCATTTAGGCTCCAGAAGTACACTTTGGGTTGGCAGCTCCATTGTACTATGGAAGTAGAAATAGCAGTTCCTTACATGCTTCACTGTTGCCACTGATGCTGATGTAAAGAAGAATCTAGTGAGTGCTGTGTTACTTACCATGCAAAGAATGAATGATTGATCACCTCATGGCTGAAGCCATGGATATTGCAGGAGAAGGGCTGTTGCCCAACTGGTGAGATCAGTGCTTGTCAGTGGTTTTTTCCTGCCCACTGTACACATGAAGATGCACACAGAGGTTGTAAATTATCAGAAGCTGTATACATAGTTGTAGATCCACTACTGGATTTGTCAGTAGCAAGCCAAAAGATGGACATTTCTCTCTATCAGGTTCAGCAACAACATGTACTTTCTCATGCAACATCTTCTACAAGAGGAGGGTAGGAGCAAACTGGTGCTTGAGTCATAGAATCATAGAATCACTAGGTTGGAAAGGACCCACTGGATCATTGAGTCCAGCCATTCCTATCAATCACTAAACCATGTCCCTGAGTCCTGGAAGCATCAGGAGGTACTGCAGTTACTGGGCTGCTCGGCACTTCAGAAAATGGTTGCCAGGACTGGATGTACTACTGAGCAAATCTCAGCTGGCTCTTTCATACGCAGTTGTTGCTGTGAAATGTGATATGTTGCAATTAACTATATTAGAAGAAATTGGTAACTTCTTTGGTTTCTAAAGAATACCACTTTATCAGGATGTCTGAGACAGAATAGATGACTGAACATCCTTGTTTCCAGATCAAGATATGGAAAATAAAAACAAAAAGTCTTCTTGGGTTTAAGATATACCTTCACAGCAGATTAAATTAAGTCTATAATAGACTTAAAACACAAATACAAACATTACAATGGATAGCGCTTGTTATAAACGCAACCACTGAGTCATAGCTGGCTGTCTCAGCAGAATCACATGTAACACTACTGTCTTCACAGTTTCCCTGACTTGTGATGCCTCAGTCTTTCTTTTCCAGCAAGGTCAAGCTTTCTTTCTCACCTACTGACACAGGCCTTCATGACCTCTGAGTGTATCTATGCTGCACTCGGTGTCACTTGTCTGCTCCAGCCATTTAGAGATATATGTGTAGACTGGTCTGTGAATATCTGCAGTCTCTGTGGCATATTAACTTGCTGAGCCATTCATGAAGCAGCAACACAAAGCAGGCCCCCAGTGTGACCTTTATATTCCCATTGCACCTAATGTTAAAATGCTGATTGGTCATTTTGGGCGTTTTGTTTTTTTTTTTTCCATTGCAAGATGTGCTTCTGCTGCTTGTAATGCCAAGCCTGGTACTAGCATTGCTAGAGTTGCCAGATCCAGAGAGGCCGCATGAGCAGACCTGATGCCAAACCAATGCTCAGCAATGTATCAACAATAATCCAGCACAGGATGAACATCCTTTACCTTTTCTCTACTCTTGGACTCTGTCTCCATGCCTCTATGGCACCAGTCATACACAAGATGCACAATCCTCCATGAACTCCAATAAAACGGGTACCTTTCCCACATAAGACAGACAGTCTCTTGGAAACTGTCACTGTAATTTCTGGCTTTTACCTGCTTTCCTTTGGCTCAAACAACATTTTACATCAGCTTCCCATGCCAGCCTCTGAGAGGTGTCCTCCCATGACCCAAACAGCAGGATCTGGGAACTAAGCCTGGCATGGGGCTTGGCTCACAAGGAGGTCCAGGCTGGGATGGACCAGCACTGTTGTGACTGTGTGGGTGAGCTGGATGCTCAAATCATTCTCACTGTGACTACAGGAGATCAGAGGAAGGGGAAGGCAGGGGCTGTGTGCTGAAGATACCTTCTTTCCTTCTCCAAGGCTGTACCATTCTACCAGCTTTCCAGCTTGGTCACCTCTCATCCACCCCCAAACACAGACAGACATTTACTAGTGGGGAGGAGGGCTGCCAAAGGCAGGGTGGCCTTCATGGCACATAGTCATATCTTCAGATCTGGATAGTGATTTAAACTGTGTCTTCATCCACCTGCCCCCATCCTTACAAATCTTGCCCCAGGAATCATACTTACTGACTCTGAGCCCATGGTGGCATTTGTATATGAAATACAAACGCAGAAACATATGTTAAAATCAGAAGAAGAGGATCTACCCAGGCTTTTTTATTTTTAAAAGTATCTTATGAGGCTTGGTCAAGGCCTCATCCCTATACTTGTGCTATTTATCCCAGGAGGATGTAAGCAAGTCTGCCACTGTTGTCCTGGTGGCAAAGGGAAGACAGAGAGTGCAAGGGCTGATGTCAACCCAGTAGCACCAGGGTCGTGAGTAGGCAGGGCTCCAAGCTGTTCCTGAATCAGTTTATCTTATTTGATTTCCTCCTGTTGTGAGAACAGATGGTCCCTTCCTCTTTCCTCAGCCTTTTTCTGGCACCAGGGCGGGCTGTTTCCCACCTGTGCATGATCAGTCTTCTCTGTCTTGGCCTCTAGGATGTTCAGTGTCTTCTGTTTCTCCATCCTCTGGCAAGCGACATGTGCCCACCAAGATGAGACCAGGTAGAGCACACAGCTGCCTTGCAGAAGCATCCATGGAGGGAAGAGGTTCAGGGAAGATACGTTTGACCTCACCATTGACACACCATGGTGAACTGTTCACACATTGATTTTCTCTGCCAACCCCTCTGTCTCTAGGCCACATTTTGCTTCAGAAGTGTTTTGCTTGAAAAGCTGAACCACAGTAACCACTGGTTACTGAAACCACTTCCCAGAAATGCCACTGGGGCACGAGGTCCACCAGGCATTCCCCAAATGGGTGAACATGGCAGTTCTCTGAGATCTTGTCTAAAGACTTGTGCTGGGGAGAAGAAGGGAAGAAGTAGGTGAGGAGAGAGAGAGTCAGGCAACATGGTCTGTGAGATGGCCATTGCAGGAGGGGGCTTTTCCTGTTCTGTTTTTTCAGCCTCCAAATAAAAGAAAGAGCATACAGAAAGACCAGCAAAGTGACATATAGTGTGGAGACAGACTAAAATGAATAGTTGTGTTTGTAAAATAAATGCATTTTAATAAAAGGAATTTGCAGCATCATCTTACCTGCAGCAAACTGTGCAGGTCCATCTAACTGGACACTCTAGCAGCAAACTTTAAAGGATATTAGGGGTCATACTGTACAGGCCAATGTACACTTTCAGCCTAGGAAGCCAACCATATGCCGGGTTGCATCAAAAGAAGCATGACAGCAGATTGAGGGAGGTGATTGTCCTCTTCTACTCTGCACTAGTGAGACCTCAGCTGGAGAACCGTGTCCAGTGCTGTGGTCCCCAACATAAGGAGGACATGGACCTGTTGGAACAAATCCAGAGGAGATCCATGAAGATGATGAGGGCCTCTTCTATGAAGACAGGCTGAGACAGTGGTTGTTCAGCCTGGAGAAGAGAAGTCTCCTGGGAGACATTACAGCAGCCTTCCAGTACCTACAGGGGGCCTACAGGGAAGCTGGAGAAGGACTTTTTACAAAAGTGGTGTACTGACAGGACAAAGGGTAATGGCTTTAAACTAAAAGAAGGTAACGGGAAAGGACACACAAACACCTTTGCAGGAATGAGACCAATATCTGCGCAGTGACTAATACCAGATTTAGATTTGCAGGCCATCTTCCCTTTTCTGGTAATACTAAAAAAAGAGAAACACTGAAAAAGCTGAAAGTCATTCAAGAGAATTATGTACAAAGTTCACTATCTTTAATTTATCATATAGAAGCTGGAAAGATGATTCAATTATTTGATTAAAGCATAGAATAGATATCTCAGCGCAAAACTAACAGAGAAATAAAGGATTTCTTCGTCAGGTAGACAGAGATGTAGAAAGAATCAATAGCTATAAATTAGAGTCTTCCTCAGGCAACTTCTGTAAGTAAAACCTGTTTAAAGACTGGATTTGGACATGAAGAGGCAAGTATGTTTTCCATCGTGCAGGCAGATTGTAAAGAGAGAGGGATATGAACACACAAGACTCTGAAGAATGAGTTTAAAATTGAAGAGTTACTTGAACACATCTCCAAGAATAGTAGGAAGAGAGTCTTTAGCTCAATGCCTGTCTGTCTCATAGTGCCTTTTGGAAAAGAATGTCTACCTACATCATAAGGTATACCAGAGACCCAGCTGGCTATAATTGTGTCCAAAGCATTCACATGAGAGTGTGGACTGAAGGAGCTAACTCATTCAAGCCTTTGCCACACTGTGTTCTGAAGTCATCCGCTGCCTACAGCTGCCCGTGTGCTCATCTGCTGTGATGGTTTTGAATCTGAGCAGTTCAGAAGAAGCTTGGAGGACCTGGTAGTCCCAGTTTGAGCTGGAGGCAGCTTGCAGGCTGTTCTGGTGAACATGAGACCCTTCGTGTTGATCAAGTGGAACCCCACAATGCTTGCTGATTCCATCTTTTCCTGCATGACATCTATGCAAGTTCCAGAACTACTCCCAGCTCCAAGGCAGCAATGACTGTAGTCATGGCTCTGTGCAACTTAGTTGTTCAAATGTGTTTAATTGTGAATGTTAAGTATTTTTTCTGATTTTCTGTTCTGTTTCCGGCCTATTTGGGCATTACTTCCTTTTCCTTGCACACCATGAATAATAGATCTACCTTAGAAAAATGAAAAGTTCCAGGGAAGGGCACAAATACAGGAAAACAGACATCCACACTGTGTAACTGTACAACTGCTACAAAGGTACCCCAGCCAGCTTTTTTGCATGGACCACTACCATTCTTTTAGGTACATGAAAGAGCTGGGGTTGTTTAGCCTGGAGAAGAGGAGGCTGAGAGGAGACCTCATTGCTCTCTACAACTACCTGAAAGGAGGTTGTAGAGAGGAGGGAGCTGGTCTCTTCTCCCAAGTGACAGGGGACAGGACAAGAGGGAATGGCCTCAAGTTCTGCCAGGGGATATTTAGGCTAGACATCAGGAGGAAGTTTTTCACAGAAAGGGTCATTGGGACTGGAACAGGCTGCCCAGGGAGGTGGTTGAGTCACCTTCCCTGGAGGTGTTTAAGGCACGGGTAGACGAGGTCCTGAGGGTCATGGTTTAGTGTTTGATAGGAATGGTTGCACTCAATGATCCGGTGGGTCTCTTCCAACCTGGTGGTTCTATGATTCTATGATTTCATGAGCTGGAACAATACAAATAAGCAACTGCTCCATGCAAGCTGGACTCAGTGCTGGAGAATAGTCTCAGATTCATTTAATTTGCTAGCACACATGTGGTCTGGCAGTTGCATAGGCAAATCAGCCTTACTTGTTGGTATTATATAATGAAAAGAATATTTCTCTAAGAGCACAGTATGTGTATATTGGAAAAAATTACACTAGTCTAATTGATAAATACTGAAAGCAACTCTCCAGTTTCAGAAGAACAGATCTTAATTTTGCTTTAAACGACATGTGGCAGCAATACAGATGCAATACAAACCAAATCTGATGATTGAAATTAATAAATATGCCAGGGGAAAAAACCAGGTAATCCTATTGGGTTTTTTTCAGTGTATTTTCTTAAAAAGCAAGATTAAGAATCAGTTCTTCATAGGATACTAAGGGTACTATGCAGATCTAGCTGAATTGTCATTACACTATAGAACTGAAACACACATATAAGTTCTTTGCTGTGTTTTACTGACCTCCTTGGAGCCAGGGTTGTGAGAATAGTCTCTGTCCCCCAATATCCTTTACCATCAATAGGGAGTCTCATGGGGCTGTTATCTTAGGATCAGGTCCTAGAACATCACAAGATATACAAGACTTGGAAGAGCAATAATTATTTTATGAACAAAATCCCGATCCTACTGCTTCTTAGATAAATAAATTTAGGTTATTTCAGTAAGACTGAGATACAACTATGATGCATAAATGCATCATCCTGCTAATTTGTGGCAAGAAGTGTATAATTTCAAGTCATTAATAATCAAGTTGCTAAATACCAAATCTGTATGGAAAGTATAATTACATCTCTTACTCAGTTGAATAATGGGATTTTAAGATTGTTTATTTTATTCTATCACATTGTATCTACACAGTAAAATGTGAAAATACAGCATGCTTCTGAGTTAAAAAACATACTAAGCATAAATACCATCAGGTTGATATACCAAGAAGAGGTAAATGGTTTTCTCTGTGCTACTCACATCTATCTTCACTGCTTCTCTTTTGCTTATCACCTGCTGTAACTAAACCAAAGAAGAGTGGCTGGCTCATAAAATGGAATTCTTAGGCACATGATGCTCCCAGTTAATGACTTGAAGTTTCAACCTCCATTTCTGGGTCTGCAGAATGAGGAAGAAGCGACTGGGACATTAGATACAATCATACAAAAGAAAATAGCAACAAGGACGGGAATTATGAAAGACAAAAGGAAAGAGATCAAACACCACTGGAACTCAATGTGTCTTGCTTTCTTTATTCACTCCTTCCAAGTTATTCACCAGCAGCAGAAATCAGGAACTGGGAGGAGAATCGCAGTTCCAGAGATGGACAAACCAATGAAATATGTATTGCTTTTTATATTTCTGAAAATCTGAAATGCCGCATCATGCCATATTATACTGGAAAAGTAGTTTAACTGCAGTATATATATACCACCAAATAAGACAACAGAGAGCTGATTTTTTTCCAAACCTTAAGGGCATATAAACAGTCTTAAATCAACCTTTTTATGCTCTGCTTGGTGAGAACCCACTATGCAGTCTGTCTAGGTCTTACGCAGCACAGGCCATTCTTTGGCAATTCAGGTAAGCAGAGCCTCGTAACAGTAACCACACGGATTGACATAAAGGCTCCATCTGGGTCAATATCCTGTGTTCAGCAGAAACCAGAAGCAAATGCTAAAGACTGAGGACAAGATAAATATCTACAAGACCACTCCTGACTACTCTCCTGGGCTTGGACTGTCTTTAGTTCATGAGATTTCCTAAGCCAGGTGTGGTATATCTGTCTCTCTCTGATCCTCTATCAAGCATTTGTCCCATTTCCCCTTGAACCATACCATCCTTTGGAAAATAATTCTACCAGGCTACTAAACCCAGCATTACAAAAATCACCTCTTTTTTTTGTTTGTTTGTTTTTCTTTTTGAATGTCTTGAAGTTGTCTCCTGTTGGCTTTAATTGAATGCCCTGTAGTTTTTGTGCTGGAAGGCTCCAGACCACTCATGGTTTTTAGATACAGCAAAGTGTTGGTCAGAACCCTTGTCAGTGTGGTCTCAAGCCCAAGAGGCCCTGTCTATTCATGTTTCCCTAGTACAGGAGCCATTTCACATCTACAGTCATCTTGGCAGTCTTTCTCTGACTCTTTTCCTGGTCTGCTCCAGGGGAAATCAGAACCACACAAGGCTGAGATGATCTATGGATTTATGCAGTATCATAATGACATTTTCTACTTTGTTCTCAAATTCCTTGCCTAAAAATTCCTAACTCTCCCTGTGACTTCTGACCACTTTCGAGGACTAAGCTGGTGTTTTCATGGAACCATAAGTCAATTTTCTCATTGCACCATCTGATCTATTTACTGGGTCATTTATGAACACATTACATGGTACAATGATTCTCCTCTGCAAGAGCTCAAACATTTTCCCCTATCCAGCGTTTCCTATCTGGTAACCAGGGCTTTATTCAGTCAAGGATTTCTCCTCTTATTCCATTGCTTTAATTCCTTAGAATACTTTAATTAAGGGTTTCACCAAAAGCTAATGGGAAATTCAAGCAGATTGTATCAATTAGATCACTCTTATCTACATGCTTCCTGTCTCTTTGAAAGAAATGCATTAGAAGTTTACAAACGGGATTTTATATTACGTAATTTGTGCTGCTTTTCCCAAATGGGTCATATTGATCCATGCAGCCTCTCATTCTATCCTTTATTACAAACACTACTTAACTGCCAAATGCAGATATCCAGCCTACAAGGCAAGTAACTGCCCACTTTCTGCATGGAAATCAGGGTAGGGCTACAATAGGTTACCTGCACCATGAGCCATGTAATTTGCTTTTTAAATCTTTCTGTCGCTATGTACCTATTTATCAATGGAGTTATTTGTCAGACCTTCCTTCCTTCCTTCCTTCCTTCCTTCCTTCCTTCCTTCCTTCCTTCCTTCCTTCCTTCCTTCCTTCCTTCCTTCCTTCCTTCCTTCCTTCCTTCCTTCCTTCCTTCCTTCCTTCCTTCCTTCCTTCCTTCCTTCCTTCCTTCCTTCCTTCCTTCCTTCCTTCCTTCCTTCCTTCCTTCCTTCCTTCCTTCCTTCCTTCCTTCCTTCCTTCCTTCCTTCCTTCCTTCCTTCCTTCCTTCCTTCCTTCCTTCCTTCCTTCCTTCCTTCCTTCCTTCTTTCTTTCTTTTCTTTCTTTTCTTTCTTTTCTTTCTTTCTGCAACTGCTGATCGTCAGACAATGGATTTATTTTATCATAGAGTGACAATATTTGTCAAAACCTAGAACTGATTAACTGCTTTTTGCAGTCAAGCATTGTTTTTACATTTTCACATTTTCACAGTGCTTTTTATACAGTCACTTGCTTTTTAGTTTTGGGTTGGTATATCTTATTAACTCCCAAACAGTGCTTTATATTTAGCAAAGATTGAACTTTCTGCTACTGAACTATCATGATAACCCAGAAAAGAAACTGACCATTTCTGGTTTTGTAATTGATATAATAAATGGGGGAAAAAAAGTCAAAGTAATAAAAAGACATATCCAAGAAATCATGAATTGTTGATTTTGATGGTTCACTTTATGGAACAGCAATGGGTGCAAATTCAAAAAATAGATTAAACCTGTTGATTTAATATCATACCTACTTTAGTTCTCACTGTAAACATTCATTCAAATCTTTCATAGTAAATCAAAGCATCAGTTTATTATCTGCTGACATTACTGGACTGATCTCAGATTCAACTGAAAACAGACATACTGGAAATAAGCTATTTATAAAACATACAGTCATTGTGATGTGCCACAGGAATTTGAGCATGTCAGACAATCTTCCCACAGGGAAAATGATAGGTCGATTATTTAATATAGGCTGATATTCTGTCATTCCCCAGATAATTCCATTGTGGTTTTTATCGTCAAGTGAACCTCTGTCTGTTACTGCTTCTGTTTCTCACATGATTTAGAAAAACACTGATAATTAGCAGAACTATGACAGGTGGGGAAGATAATGAGACCTTATCAGATAATTGGTCACTGATTCCTCCATTTCTTTCCCTCCATGTTTCCCAGTTGCTCAAGCAATACTTAATTTTTGCACAAAGTAAAATTGCTGCAGGAACTGAACAGACTTCACTGCCAAATATGTCTGGCCTCTAAGGCCAAGGCTTTTTGTAGGCTCTGATTCTTGTGCACAAAGAAGAGAGATTGAAATGCAGCTATCCTGAACTAGAGGTGTGCATTTTTGTTGCCAGATCAAAGGGAGGACTGGAGAACAAGTCCTACGAGGGAACTGGGGTTGCTGAGCCTAGAGAGGAGAAGGCTGAGGGGAGACCTCATTGCTCACTACAACTACCTGAAAGAATGTTGTAGAGAAGAGGGAGCTGGCCTCTTCTCCCAAGTGACAGGGACGTGAGTAGCAAGACAGGCAGGAAAATATCTGATCTATGCAGCTACCTGTATCCCAGTTGCATGCTATGACCTGCAGACACAAGCCCTTTTGTGCCCAGGACTTCTCAGAGATGATCTCAACTGCCTGTACCAGCAGCCAGCAGCTTGCAGATGGGGATGGCCAGGCAAGTAATTGAATGAAGAATTTGATGGGATGCAGGCAAGAGGTAGCATAGTCACAGGCAGTCCCATTTGGCGGTGAAGGGCATCATGAGAAAAATCATGAAGCCACCTTTTTGGAAAGCTTTCATAAAGGGTGTGGGTTCTGTGCTGCAAATGGACCTGGACTAGATTTCCACTTCTGGTACAGGGAGCGGGTAGGAAGCAAATTGGAGCCAGACACAAATTTTGAATTAGTCTGAAAATGAGGAATGCTTTTACTTCTGCAGAAAGGGGAACAACTCAAAACCAGAGAGATTCCCAATAACTGTTTAAAAATATAAGCACTGGGCTTTTGGGCCTTCGTTAAGGACAAATATAAGGAGAACTGAAAAAAAACCTAACCAGTGAGAGTCAATTATAGCAGTTTTATAGGAGCGGATTGGCAGGATAGACTATGTCTTTAAGCAGTTAATCAGAAAGACAGTTCTAGCTCTAGGTGCAGCAGTCTGTGTCTGGCAGGCCATAGCAATTAGAAGTACATTTTCAAATCTCACTGTTTTGAACATCGTTCTGGCAATTTTTCCAAAGATATTATTAATCACATTATGTGCTTTCTTCTCCACTAGGATCTACTGAAAAGTTCCTAGAGATGTTATATGGCAACAAAAGAAAGGAAAGCAGTGCTGAGGGCTACTGAATTATTAGTATTGTCACACTTCAATTATCTAGCATTTAAAAAAGATGCTAATTATGATTTAGTATTCATTACCTTCAGGGTAAAAAAATCATAGAATCATTGGATGGTTTGGGTGGGAGAGACCTTAAAGATCATCCAGTCCCAAACCTCTGTCACAGACAGGGACATCTTTCACAATACCAAGTTGCTCAAAGCTTCACCTGGAACACCTCCAGGGATGGGGCATTCAGGCCTTATGAGGAATGGCTGAGAGAGCTGGGGTTGTTTAGCCTAGAGAAGAGGAGGCTGAGAGGAGACCTCATTGCTCTCTACAACTACCTGAAAGGAGGTTGTAGAGAGGAGGGAGCTGGCCTCTTCTCCCAAGTGACAGGGGACAGGACGAGAGGGAATGGCCTCAAGCTCCACCAGGGGAGATTTAGGCTGGAGATTAGGAGGAGGTTTTTCACAGAAAGGGTCATTGGTCATTGGAACAGGCTGCCCAGGGAGGTGGTTGATTCACCTTCCCTGGAGGTGTTTAAGGCACGGGTGGATGAGGTCTTGAGGAACTTGGTTTAGTGTTTGATAGGAATGGTTGGACTCGATGATCCGGTGGGTCTCTTCCAACCTGGTGATTATATGATTCTATGACTCCTCTGGGCAACCTGCTCCAGCACCTTACCACCCCAACAGGAAAACATTTCTTCTTAGCATCTAATCTAAATATTTCTCAAGGCTCAGTGCTGGGTCCAGCCCTGTTCAGTGTCTTCATCAATGACCTGGATGAAGGCATTGAGTGCACCCTTAGCAAGTTTGCAGGTGACACTAAGCTGGGTGGAAGTGTCAATCTGCTGGAGGGTAGAGAGGCTCTGCAAAGGAATCTGAGCAGGCTGGACCAATGGGCTGAGTCCAATGGGATGACGTTTAACAAGGCCAAATGCCGGGTCCTGCACTTGGGGCATAACGACCCTGTGTACGCCCCCTCCACGGCTAGGAGAAGTCTGGCTGGAGAACTGCCAGGAGGAGAAAGACCTGGGGGTGTTGGTTGACAGCTGACTGAGCATGAGCCAGCAGTGTGTCCAGGTGGCCAAGAAGGCCAATGGCATCCTGATTTGTATCAGAAATGGTGTGACCAGCAGGTCCAGGGAGGTTATTCTCCCTCTGTACTCGACACTGGTGAGGCTGCTCCTTGAATCCTGTGTTCAGTTCTGGGCCCCTCACCACACGAAGGATGTTGACGCTCTGGAGCGAGTCGAGAAGAGCAACAAAGCTGGTGAAGAGGTTGGAGAACAGGCCTTATGAGGAATGGCTGAGAGAGCTGAGGTTGTTTATCCTGGAGAATAGGAGGCTGAGAGGAGACCTCATTGCTCTCTACAACTACCTGAATGGAGGTTGTGGAGAGGAGGGAGCTGACCTCTTCTCCCAAGTGACAGGGGACAGGACAAGGGAGAACGGCCAAGCTCCACCAGGGGAGGTTCAGACTAGGTAACAGAAAGACATTGTTCACAGAAAGGGTCATTGAGCACAGGGAGAGGCTGCCCAGGGAGGTGGTTGACTCACTTTCCCTGGAGGTGTTTAAAAGCACCAGTGGATGAGGTGCTGAGGGGCATAGTTTAGTGGCTGATAGGAAAGGTTAGCCTCGATGACCCTGTGGGTCTTTTCCAACGATTCTCATGTTTGTCACCCGGTATTTTTGCATCGCGTGTTGCAGGCACTGGATTTGCCCTGTGCGCTCCCCCTCTTCAAGCCACCCCGCGGCTTGGCTTTGCGAGCGAGGGGCGTGGCTTTACTAGAGTGGGCGTGGATTTGAGGGTGGGGGCGTGGCTTGCTAGCGGAGCGAGGCTGGGCACAGGGGGCGTGGCCAGAAAACGAGGGGCGTGGTCATCCCGTCTCCGCTTCCCCTTCCTTCCGCGCATGCGCCGGAAGCCGGAAGCCGTCCCGGGATCGAGGGGGAGTGTGGGTGCAATGGCCATGGCGGAGAAGTTCGACTCGCTGGAAGAGCACCTGGAGAAATTCGTGGAGAACATCCGACAGCTCGGCATTATCGTCAGCGATTTCCAGCCCAGCAGCCAGGCTGGACTCAACCAGAAATTGTGAGGGGAGGGCGCTGCTTATCCCTCTACTCTCCCCCATCTCCCCCCCGTCCTCCCTCTCCCTCTCCCCCTCTCTCCTCCCTCTCCTCTCCCCCTTCTCCTCCCTCTCCTCTCCCCCTTCTCCCCCTCCTCCTCTC